>CM073573.1:160989879-161235272 GCA_037074715.1 Magnolia kwangsiensis | reverse complement strand
AACAGCCTCAACAGCCATTTTGGGGTCCAGGGGTCCAGGTCTAGTGAAGCTGCAGAGAGTTTTCTTATGGGAAGGAGACACAGAGCACAAGTTCCATCTCATTGATTGGAAGTGCAAAAACCAAAAAAGCTAGGGTCTTGGATCTAGTGAAGCTTAAGGAAAATTTGGCATTACCATGGAAGTGATGGTGAGATTTGATGAGGAATCAGATGCCTTGTAGAGTCAGGTCATTCTCAGAAAATATGGTGTCTGATAGAGATTGGTTCCCTGGTGTCCAACAAGGAACTCAGGAACAAACATATGGAGAAACATCAACCAGATTGGCAAACGTGAGTCTGAATAGGGTGGGGAGCTGTTTTGAGATTGGCATTGGCCTCATCATTGGCAGCAGTGGGTGAGGTTTGGGTATATGGGTGGAATACCAACTTGTTCCCCACCCATCTTTGTTTATTAGTGAACAAGGAAGCCAAAATTCCTGATTGCTATGAGCATATTGAGGATACATCCGCAGAAATCTTCACGGCAGAAATTCTCGAGTTTGGTAAGCTTATGGAGAAATTGCGCAGGGCCAAGTTGATCTCACGGATTCTGATATAATTTGGAAGTGGACTCAAGACTGGTTCTTTCTCTTACAAATCTCTCCACCATATTGTGTGTATTGTGTGTGCCCAAGAAATTATTATCTTGTTGCTTTCAAAGTTGTGGAGGATTCCAGCTCCGCCTAGGGTCCAAGCATTTGCCAGGGTGGTTGTGGCAAAGAAAATCATCACTGTTGATAAGAGGAAATCTCAATCCCAAATAGATGCATTAATAGCAAGGAATCAGGAAGCCATTTGTTCTTGCTTTGTGCTTTTGCATGAAAAGCTTGGAACTACATGCTCTTTGGGATGTCCTAGACCATCAACAGTCTCAAGGATTTTGTTGAGGGATGGGAAAAAGGCACTTTTCAGTCCCAAGGCTATTTGGATCATGATTCCTTGCCCCTTATGTGGGGAATCTAAAAAGAGAGAAATTGATGAGGTCATCACATCACGTACACCTTTTCGTATGTATCAGATGAGGAGGCGGGCCATCCCGATTTCCCTATGGCTAAGCGAGTATCCATGTTGAAGACCCCATGTGCATATGCGAGCATTTGGAAGACCCCACACTAGGAAGATACACATGGGTTGCTTTAGGGAGTGACTTGGACCGTTGGATTTGAGGGATGTGACATTCGGGTCATTAGATCGCATGGATTACATGATCGAGCTGTTGATTATAGACCATTCTCGTCACCATTGGACATTTATGTTTTAAGATTTAGTTTATGATTGATTTATGCTTTTGGACACCTTATGAGTGGTTTTATTTGATTTTTCATCAAACTAGGGTTATTTTGGTCAAAAGTCATTAAACATGTTCTATTTTGTAATTTTGAAAAGTTCTTCTGACTATAGAAGGGGGGGTGCGTATGACCTCCTTAATGTTGCTTTTGTTTATGAAAAAAAAAAAAAGAACTCTCTCGTTTTCTCTCTAATCTTTATGTAATGTGATGATATCTTCCATGTGACTTGCAAGGAAGATCGATGCGAGGCCTATCTTGATCAATAGAGGTGTGGGGCTTCCTTCTATCTCCACATTCATATCTCTTCATCAACAATCGAGGTATTTTTTCAAGTTTCTTCTTTTCTTCTTCCCCCTTTCTCCAAGATCCATCAACAACCTTCTGATTCTCCTCCTTCACACCTTTCTAGCCAAGCTGAACCTTAGAACCCCAAAACCCAACCCTACCTAACCCACACGTGTAACCGTATGGCCACACATGTGAACACATAAGTTTGGTCGTACGGTCCCATCCCTTGTCCCTTTGGCCTTCCACTATCCTTACAACAAAACCCCTTCATTCCTACCTGTGACTTGGAAGGAAGATCGATGCGAGGCCTATCTCCCTATTTTCCCAAATTCCCAAACCTTAGATCTTCAAATCCCTCAATTAAACCCATATCCCTAAATTCCCTACATCCAAAACCCTAATTCCCACCTCCTAATACCTAAATCATTTCATCCCTTTATTCAACTCCCCACTTTAACCATAATTTCACATTTTCCCCCAAACTTCCCTAACACTAGCTTCGCCCACACCCAAATCTAGTAAACCCTACGTAGTATTAGACCTTCCCCTTTAAAATAGACCTAACCCTATGCTATTTGGATGTTTCTACATCCATTAGATCCTAGTTTCTCATGTTTAATGGTCATGTAGGATGATGCTTGGCAACCTAGGCTTAAACTATGCATGATTTCCTTTTAGAATCTTGATATTTGTGATGATGGTAGCAAGATTTATAGTTTTCATTAATTAATTTAAATTTGTTGATTGATCTCTTACATTATTTGAGTTCATGCATTGGTCCTACATCAGAAATATTAGAATGTTAGTAGGTGAAGAGTCTTCGGTGACATGGTTGAAACAAAGAATTCAATTCATGGCCATGACGTGGGCCTGTGCTCCTCCTGATTTCAGAGGGATTTTTCTCATGATTTTATCTGCAATTGGCATTCTATTGTATTGGAGGGTGGTCGGCTTTGGCCTGGGTTTCAGTTTTCGTAGCCTTGTCAGGAGGCATGTTCCCCAAGCTCTGTTTTGCTTTCCTGTTGGTATGATCTCTCATCCTCCTTTCTCTTGTTTCCCTGCTCTTGTACTTAACAAAATTGCTGTCGCCTTCCCCCCCCCCCCCAAAAAAAAAAAAGTCTTAGCATTAACAATTGGAAACATGTTGTGGTGCTATCATGAAATGCATCTGTGTGCATGTTGCAAGTTCCATGTATAGATTAGAATGTATGGGAGATTACAACATAACATGAAGCCCTCTTTTATTAGGAAAGAAGCCATATAATACTATCTAGCCATAGTGAACTGAACGAGGTAAATGAGCCACAATCAGCTACAGTACATAAACAAAATCAAACCTGATGGATGTAAGGCTCCATCTGATGCAAGAGCTCATAACCCTGCAGGAAAAGACCAGATAAAGGGTTAGCGAGCAGTGAATAAGTAGTGAAGCACACTGTTGGCAAGGACAACAAGAAAAATGCATTCATGTGATGTGCTGATAATAATAATAATAATAATAATAAAACAGTCATGTGATGTACTTGTCTGAAATAACGGAGATGAGCATCCATTGTCCCACTAACAGCTTCCAAAAATTCAAACCTCTTCTTTGCCTCAATATTAGAAAGAGCGGTAACCTGGATAAAGAGAAACATGCCAGCTTAAGGGAACCCAGCCACAGGATATCATTTATCTCTGTATCTGAAATCTCAGTTCGATGTATCTCTACCGGAAATATTGGAATTCAACGGAACCAATGGGTGCATGAAGATGTATATACCAGATTGAAGCGGGCCTGCTCAAATGAAGACCTTGCATCGTGGAGCTCCTGGAATATATCTATGACTAAATTAAAAACTGTAAGAATTAAAAAGACAGACAAGCGAAACACCTGAAAAAAAAAAAGAATATTCTACAGATCAGAATGAATAAATCGACAAACTTAGAGTCAGTACCTCCTCTAAAGCACAGGCTATATCCACTTTTGTACCTTTCCTCAATGACAGATACTTCTCACGAGCCTGTTTCACAAAATGGATGCTGAAGCAGTCAATGTCAGGTCCATGATGAATTGGCATTCCTGACCTATCTGATTTCATAAATTGTCACAATCACTTACTCCATTCAAATCATCCTTCCAAATTCCAATATTACCTAGTAATGCATCCAGGACCCTACAAGAGTGATCGAATATGCATCCATGCCGTAGGATCTGATTGCATCATATATCATACCATCATATTGTAAACCAGGATCTGGTCAGGCCTACCCAAAGGTTTTGATCATAGATACACAGGTCCCAGTCCCTATTGAATATCTGGACCATCTGACCATCCAGATTGACAATAAGAACCATCCACCCATCCAGATTACCAAGTAACATGAATGGTCCGGATTGTTCTGATCAAGGATGTGGTGTATCACAGTTCTGATATCAAATCTGGACTCAATCCGATGCTCCATTTGAACTGTAGGGTCCATTGATCCAATCAGCTGGTTGGTCCAATTGACACCGAGAGGTCCACAAGGCCAAATAAGCCTTAAAACTCCACTAGCACAACCAGACAGCATTTTTTATTTTTTTCTTTTTTTAAAAGGTGAAATTTTATTAGAACAAAACAAGAAGAAGCCTACACAGGAGGAGAAACAAAGCAAGAAAAAACAGAAAATGAAGAAAACCAAAAATATACAAAGACAGCCCCAAGGCTGGCCAAACCCCTAGAAAACAAAACAACTACTACGGAGCCCAGTCCCTAAACAAGCTAAGGACCAGCCGGGATGTTTTTAAGCGCATGAGAATTTAAGGGTTTTTGCACCACCCTTACAGCCAATCAAGGCCATGTGGTTCTGTACACAACTATGTGCAGGATTTTGGAAGATATTTTCGGAGTCTCTTAGTACTTGGATTAGTTTCTTCATAGTTTTATGGTCCAAATGTGTTTTTTTTTAATTGGGCTTTATTATGTGTTAGAATCCAGTGACAGCTATTAAGCTTCCATTTTAGAAATGGAATCCATGTGTTCAGATTTTACGGTCCAAGTGATGCAATAGCCAAAATTTAGCAAAGAATCCTAATCTGTGTGACCTCTCCTTTAAAAGAGTATAGAGTTTTTTGCATATCAACCCCTTTGCTTTCTAACATTTGAGATACACCCCTCTACTTTCGTGATTTCCAGATTCCCTCATTACTGTCTGTAGCCTGACAATGCCCATTAAACCCCTGCAGTTACTGCCATTTGACGTCCGTCACTTTTTTCTTTGGACGGAGCCACTTTCAGACAATGAAATGACCAAAACACCCTCCATTATGTGAAATGATGAGAGTGCCCCCACTTGTGGTTGGACCATGACCTAGAAATAACCCATATTGGAAGACCCCAGAGACCAATCCTCTGGATTAATTTCGTTGTGTGTCTTTTATCAACCACCTTCAGATCATTAATTGATCAGTTAGAATTGCCTCATCGATGAGATATTTGGAAAATAGTCCATCCAAGGTGATAAGCAACAGATCAGCCATCTGGATTACCAAACCATGGCACCCATTTGTCAGAACAATAAACCCATGTATCCTGTAGAAAGATGCAGGCCACATACCACATTTCATCAATCATTAGAAAGAGAAAGACAGTTTCTTCACCTTCCTTTCTTCTCCTATTTTCCAGAGATTTTTTTTTTTTTCTTCAAAGCATTTCCCTGGTTACAGTTTCCAGTTTTTGCCAAAATGGCTGAGATTTTGTCACCATAGCTACGATTTCTAATGTGGTTTTTCTGCACAGAAGTTTGGTGGGTTTTCTTTCTTCTATTTCTCGCCTTTTTTCTTTCTTTCCTCTTCTTCTTCTTCTTCTTCTTCTTTTTTTTTTTTTTTTGACTTGGTATGGATTTTTCTTTTCTAGGTTTTGGGTATTTTATAGAATTTTATTTGAATATTTTTTTCTCCTTTGATAGCTAGTAGATTAATTTTTTGTTGTTTGATTTTTATTTTCTTTTGGAATGTACATGTAATATTCTTTTTTTCCTTGGAAAATGCAAGCAATGTTCTTGTGATTTATGGATTTTTTTGTTCTATGTATTTTTCCCCAATTGGAACTTGTTTTATGTTCGGAATTTTCCAAGAACAATGGTTTCTCTGCTTTCATGTTCTTCCCTCATTTTATTCTTTTTTCCTTCGAAAATGTTTTTTGTTTAACATTTTTTTCTTTGAAAATGTGGTGGTTCAATATTGGGTAATTTGGGATTTTGGGGGCATTCTCGTCATTTTACATGATGAAGGGTGTTTTGGTTCGTCGTCCAAAAATGGCTCCATTGAAAGAAAATGTCAGATGTCAAACGACCATCCCAGCAAAGGGTAATGGGCATTGTCAAGGTACAACAATTGAGGAATCTATAAATTGCAAAAACAGATGGGGTATCTGCAAATGTCAGAAAGCAAAGGCGCTGATATGAAAAAAACTTAAAGAGTTTATAAAGTCCATAAGAGCCCTGAGTATGAGGCATAACATAATGAATTGAATAAGGAAAAGAGTTTGATTTAAGCATGTGTTTCCTATACAGTAGGAGGGTTTTGATGGGAGTAGATCTAGTCCAGTATGATGCTTGGAATTCTCCAGTAGTTAATTATTTCCTTCTAATTTATCTTGCTTCTGTTGCAGCAACTTCCAGACTCAGATTTCCTGAAATTTTTATTATTTCTATTGAAACTGTGTGTGGCAGATTGATGATTTTGGATCTAGTTTCTGCCATGACAAAATCCAGATCTAAAAACACATCCCCAGGTTCATTTTCCAGATTCTTGTTGCGTGATAGGTCTTCCCATAAGAGCCCTTGTCGATTCACAAATGAACAACTTAACCATAACTAGTGTTCCAAATATTGGCGATATTATCCATAATATCATGGTACCACCAGGTCAACAACACCAAGGCCGATGGTAGTTTAAGATTTTCTAAATATTATCACCAATATATTCAGTAATATTGGCAATATTTGACGATATTATTGATATCGGCGATATTTTAAAAATAATCCCTTACAAAAGTTCCCTGGTATCGGCAATACCATTGATAATATCCCCGGTACTAGGGAAAATTGACAGAAATAGGCGATACCAAGGAAATATCCATGAATGGGGTGAAAATTGATAAAATTTTGAAAATTTTACCAAAAAACCTCCCTTTTCTGGATTTTATTTTATTTTATTCTGTGGGGAGGTGGACTTTTTCCTTATGTGATTTCAATCTCTTAGTTTTTATTGAATAAAAGTTTGGATTTGGGAAGAAATCTCAACTCAAAACAAAGATAGGCCGGAACTCAAATGTGATGAAAAAATCCATATAAACTTCATTTTTTTCAAACGTTAGCAATCTCTTGTCGATTCTATGCATGATTCTCATGCATTGACATGGATTTGTGGCCAAAAAAAAATGATTAAGTGAAATTTTTGGTGAAATCTTAATTTTTCTTCATTTTTATATTGGAATATATATGTTTTCCACTGTTAATAAATGTGGAAATTTTATATATTGATTACTGTTGGCTGATCTATTGATTGGCTAAAAAAATATATTGATTTTTTTGACAACACATGATTAGGCCCTTACAAAATGGAAGCTTATTATGATAGTTGGTTTTTGTAATATTTTGATTCTTACATGTGTTTTTTTAACATCTTCCAAGGTCTGGCTGAAAAATTCCACCTTTTTCATAATATTTCCCAATGTTCCCTTCAGACAATTATATTTTTAGCAATAATATCAGCAATGCCGATACATGTTTCCATATCCTCAACCATCGATACATGTGACGAAACCAACACTCTAAGCACTGACCCTAAACTTATTTCCAATGGCCAAGATACCCTTAAACGTCTAGTCTTTTTTAATAGGTAAGGTAGGGTTAGAAACAAAAATCATGATTTACCCAAGCTAAGAAATAAACAAGAGTGAGTCATGCCAACATGAACAACTTAGCCCTAACTTATTTTGAATGACAAGATAACTTATTTTGAATGACAAGAGGTCATCAATATAAACCTAATTTTAGAAAATGACCCAAAGACCTGTGCCTATTGACCAAGGTCTCAATTTCATTATATCAATTATGTTCAAAAGGAACAAACTCTCCAGGTAAGAACGGGATTTCATTGGCTTCCAAAAGGCTCAAGAGTAATAATTTGTCAATATGAGCAGGGATCCCAAAGTTTACAAGCAATCGCCAAATTAACAAACATATCCCTACAAGAAACTATTCAAGATTAGTCCTTACGTTCATTGAGAAAATCTCAAACACATAGTTGGATGAGAGTGTTGTTGTCCAACTGGTGCATATATGCCTACATGTCAACTATGTATGACATCCAACTGCACAACTGCTAGGCCCCACAATGAGGATCACCTTGCTCAAAACTCAAACTGCAACTCATTAGTTGGTCCACGATTGTAATTTGGAAAAGATTGACGGTTGTCTTCTTTTTCCTATGGTGTGGCCCATGTGATAAGCGGATCAGTCCATTTTAGCATCAGGTGTGCTTCATGTGGGACCAACATTTTGGATGTTGTACATACTTGACAAGGGAATATTTATGCAAAGTTGGATGGCATCAATGTTTTGAAAGTCAGACCAGTTTGTAAAATTGCAGGAGGATTGAAATTGTAAATTATAAAATTGTACGAGTTTTATGATTTTTTACACAAAATATAGAAAATTTCTGAAATAATATTCATAAAAACCCTTCTCTGTTTTGAGGGATCCCTCATATTGATGATTCCAGGTTTCCCAAACTCGTAACAGACGGCTAGGAACAAACAAGAAGAGGGTCAGTAGTCTCTGTCGTTGCAGGCCCTTCTCCTTCTGCAGAGGCGATCATAATCCAAAATGTAAAAGTGTTCAATTGGAACATGAAACATGACTCCTAGTTACTCTTCGGTATGGAGTGGAAGGGTGGAACTCAACTAATAACGGAGAGGTTTTTGCTATAAACCTCTAGGGCAAATCAGATTGACTATAATCATTAGCTATAAACGATTATATTAACTATACGAGTTTATCCTTATAAAAGGGGTGAATCCAAGAATCAGGGCCAGCATAACACTACGAGGCTATAATGAGTGGGCAGGTAGGGGAGCTTCAACAGCAGCTAGGTCTAGAGGGAAGTTGTGAGCATTACTTTCATGCATAACTTCCATACCAAGGTTAGCACGATTAATGATATCAGCCCAAGTGTTAATAACACGACCTTGACTGTCAACTACAGATTGGTTGAAATTGAAACCACTGAGGTTAAAATAGGATATGAACAAATATTCATTATTTTATCATTCCACAACATAGTTTCTTAGTAATTGTTGAATATATTACCACAACACATTCTTTGACATTATTGTAATAGAAATGAAGCTGAATGTGTTCATTTCATTACTTCAAAGGTATTGACAGAGCCATTATCTAAACTTTAAATTTACTGCACATTAATGAGTGACATTATCAAGAGATGAGATGATTAGAGTCTAAAATATTTCACAAAAATTCAAACTTAAAAAATTGCTTTTCAAAATTGAGTCTACCCATCAAATAGAGTCTCTTTTAGATATCTTATAAAATTAACATATCAACTTAAACCCAAAAGGCATTGCCACCAACTCAATGACTTCAAAATAATATTCCCCACAAAGCATAGAGTCCTATCATGTTTTGAAGTTGAAGTCGTAAAGTGCAACTTCCTAATGAGGCCTTTAAAAAATATTCTAATAAGTTTTCACTATTACATGAACAACCAAATAAACCATTGAGTTTAAAATCATACAATGAACCCTAGAAAAACACAACAAATGAAAAGGTAAACTTCAAATTCAAGATAAGTGACAAACAGACAAACAACAACAACAATAACAACAATAATGATAATAATAATAATAATAATATAATAGTATAATAATAATGGGTCTTCAGTTGAGGTCAAATCCGACCCACCATTACCACAATACATATAGGATGACATGATCACAATTCACAACCATTCATAAAAAAAGTTAAAAACACTCCAGACAAGTCATAGATCAATTTTGGGTCTCAACTAGGTAAGAGGTACGAAATCATAAATAAAAGCTCCAAGCATAAGAAAAGAAGATCTTATTTAATCTCTTTTAAAGAATAAAATAGAACAATTGACAAATCTCTTTTAAAGAATAAAATAGAACAATTGACATGTTTTACAAGATTCTTGAAGCCTCCACCATTTTACAATCATAAAATGAAAGCCAAATAAAAATTGAAAAAGAAGAGAACAGGTATGATTTAAATCATAAATAGGGATTTCAATTATAAATCATGGGATTCCGATCATAGAATCATATGATTCTTCTAAAAAGAAGATTCCAAGTGGGACTCAATTTGTGTTGCCTAAGAATCAACTTAAATCATAAACCATAAATTGTAGGATTTTGACCAATATGATGGGTACATTGTCGTCCAACAAGTTGCATGAGACCTTCTTAGTTATATTTTATGTGAAGTACTGATGCATGGGGAAAAGGTGCTTATGTTCGAAAGGGACTTTAGATGCCATTGACTACTATTGGAATGTGAGACAGACTTTCTAGGTAGTGCACAGAATTTTTTATTTTATTTTTTTTATGAATGTCGAGAATTTTATTGAAAGCAAGGAAGAAAAAATAAATAAATAAATAAATATATATATATATATATATACACACACACACACACACACACACACACGTACACCTTACAAGGCTTGCTAGCTCAAAGGCTCAGTGCTAAACTAAACTAAAATTACAATGCCTTAACCAAATACACTCAAGTCTAAAGCCTAAGACCACGATGAGTACCCAAGTGAACTCTATCTTCAGCAAGCAAGTCTGCCATCATATTGGCAGATCTAAGGACGTGAAATGGAAGCCGACTAACTTGCAAATAAGTCAATTGCCTCATCCATAATGTTCAATCCTTCATGGGGAAAGACCCGATCTAATCCAATTTACAGCATTTTTAGAACCCCCAGAAATTATGCTGAGTTTCCAGCTTGAGCCCTTCCATTAATGTGATGACCTCTGAGCGTTGGAGTCTGTGACACCCACGGGCCCTAAATATTCCATCAACGGCTGCCTAGCATCATTGCTGAAAACAACATGGTGCATAGGATATTATTGGCTACAAAAAAGGCTCAGGAGTCTAATGACTAAAATTATAATGATTTCTCATTGTATGACCAAGGATTCCTGGATTTACCAGCAATCACCAAATTAACAAACCTTATTCCCGATGTAATTTTTCACGACAAGTCATTAGATTTATTATATGCAGTCTTAACATGGGGCCAAGGCACTTCTGTCTCTAACCATATCATAATGGATTCATTTGAAACCAAGCTAGAATTAAGACCTTTCCCTTTGCACAGTTGCTAGATTACTTTACAATTGATAATACAGTTTTATTGGGGAAAAAAAAAAAGGGAAAGGGATACAAGATCCATTAAGGCAATGGATGGGAGTCCCCTACACAAATCAAAGCACTAAGGACAACTTGGTCAATGCATCAGTGATACAATTGGCCTCTCTTGGCATGAGATGATAAGAAATTCCAAAGGAACAGGAACACAACTTCAACTCATTGAGAATAATCGCTGAGTACCATAGGGGAGGCAATTCCCTACTATCCAAGAGATATCCAAAGACGAATCCCCTTCAAACATTAGAGGGCCGCCCATACGAAAATATCTTCACCCCTGTATAAATTGACAATGGTTCCACTATTTGAATTAGCAGTTCTAACAACCCTGAAAATGAGATCATGATACTGATAGATCCATGGTCACCTTTAACAACACCACTGAGGATATACGCGAATTCCTGGATTACCCATAAAGCTTCCATCCATGTTGAGTTTCCAGAAACCCAGAGGAGGGGGTTTCCAAATAGCTATTTTGGAAGGCTGTTTCAGCTACACGTTGACTACATACATCCAATAGCTAGTACCATCTGACATACTAATTCCTCTGAACTCATACGAAGCGCTTCCCCAGTTAGCCATTTACAGGCTAACCTTGGCGACCAACAAAGATAGGTTTATAGATGCATCATCAAAGATTCTTCTATTTCTCTACTTCCATATTCCCAACATGATAGTGTGGCACAAGATACTCCATAACACTTTTCCTCAAGGCTTAAAAGGGCCAATATACCATCTGATAGATCCACCACATATCATGGAGAACCCAACCAGCTTCGAAAATGCCAATAAAAAAGGAAAAAAATGTGTTACAACCATAGTTGCACAAAGCATGAAGCAAAGCAGCATCAAATTCAAGTGTGGGGCTGGGGAAGCGTCTCTTTCAAAATGTAAGCAAGTATAAATGGGTAAGAAGCAGGAGTGGGAGTGAGATTCTGAAGCAGTAGTGGACCTAGTTAGAAGGATCCAAGAATTAAGGTTATGATGTCTCATACTGAAAGACTAGGTGGTCGATAGTTTCTAAATCCTTTACACATCACAGACCTGTTTGGGCAACAAACTGTGCTCTTGGAGGTCATCAGAAGTATTTTGGGAAGCACGGAGATGTAGTGGGAAACTTCCAGGTCAAGTTTCTGAGTATCGTTGATAAGGCCTCGTAATGCCCCATTTTGATCGAAAAAAAGAAAAAAAAAAATCCCAATAAGTGCTGGAAATTTTTTTATAAAAAATTGGGAGCATACAGAATATCTTTTGTTTTTACGTGTATTTCATGGTGCAACAGACCATTATATGGTAAAATTGCAGTCTGTTGGGCAAATGTCAGCTGGACCTGCTGAAAGCCGAGTAAATACACTCTAATCGAACACAAATCAAGCATGATTCAGTGGACTAGGGCCCATTACATAAGAGTACAACAAACAGAAGACAGAATTTATTTTTATTTTTTAAGGGTGATGGCTTACCCTTTCTTCCAAATTTCCCAAAATGGTCCATTCCGCTTTGATGTTCATCAAAACCCAACTCGAATCATGTGTTTTGATCCTCTAAATAGGCCTAGATCTAGTTTAAAATTAGTTTATAAGCTTCCTTCATGGTTGAATGAAGAAAGAAGTAGAAAAATGAGAGAAATTTCATAAAAAAAAAATCAAAATAGGGGTGTAACAGCCATATCGGCCGCTATTACAGCACATTTTTTTTCATAACTGTCAGGTTCGCCATCATATCACATAAGAGAGATGACTCATAGAGTTAAGTAATGGCCAATACAGTCATAATATAACCATTTTTCAAAACCATGATCCAGATGCAGCATTATGAGTGATAACACTAACATTAGAAGTGGAATGTTGTACTGGAGGTTCCCCCCAACATCTCCCCACTTCCCAATTCCATTAAGGGCATGCAAAATCTCCCCCTTTAGCTTTTCTTCTTAGCCTTGGTTAGCTTAGCCTGATTTGTGGGCTCTCTCCAACCCTTTTCTTATTAGCCTATTGTGCTTGTATCCTTTTCCCTTTGTTTGTTTGGTTGTTTTCTTTGTTTTTTAAGCATGCCTTCCAAAAATAAGTATCCTGTTCATTGTGGAACACCACAAAAATAATTTCAAATAAGTGTGAGTCTTCATCACCCAAACCTTTGCTATTGGTGCCTTAAGGGCAATTAGGGGACAGCGCCTTGAAGAAGTTTTTGGATGAGAATTGACCTTTCGGATCAAGGAGGCCTCATTCTCTTATCTCTTAAAAATGGATAGAGGACCGCTTTGCTCAAGAGGTCCTTTGGAACAACTTGACCAACAGTTCAATTTTGGAAGCTAAAAGGTTTATACGAAATTGAATTGTCCAATATAACTTATTGCCCATTAATTCACATGGGGAAAAAAAACCACAATCGCATGCATCCTAGATGAGAGAATCTCACATGGCAATAGAATAGAGCTGAGGATATTTCTTGGAAACAATGAAGTCGCCAAGCCATAAACCTTCCCGAAAGAAGACTCTTTGATTGTCCCCAACGTTGTTCGAGAAAATTAGGGCAACTTCCTTAGAAATATCTCCAAAACTTTAAAAAACTGCTTTCCAATGAAAGGACATGGCCTTGACGACATCGGCACCTACATTTTGCAGCAATAATCTTCATCCAAGGTGCCTGTTGTTCATTCCCAAATCTCCACCACCATTTGACGAACAAAGCCACTCTCCTTCGCTTTATGGAGCCCAGGCCTCCTTCAATCGCTGATTTTAGACCTTGAACCAATTCATTGGACGGAATATCCGTTCATTGTTGTTTCCTTACAAAAGAAAGCCCCCTTTTAAGTTTTTAAGCAACATCACCACCTGAGAGGGATTCTGAGTAGAGAAAGATAAAACGTCAGAAGATCTAATAGAGCGTATTTGTTTAGAGTGATGCAACCACCGAAGGAGGTACAATTTTTTCCAAGATGCTAACATTCTCTGAAATTGCTCAATCACCAACTCCCAAGTCATCGTTTCTCTTGGATCAGCGCCCCAAGGAAGCCCCAAATATTTTGTGGGAAGCAATGAGGCTCTACCCTAGGTGGTGGCAAGATTTTCCATAGCGCATTGCACTAGACCTATCCATAAGGCATCAAGCCTATCTCAAAGTCTTAGGGAACACTATATTAAAGTTTCATCTTCTTAGAATCAAAACCCCTCATAATCAAGCCTATCTCATGATGTTCTACCACCAGTTGAGAGCTATTGTTTTCTGAGAACAACGAGAATCAGATACCTGCATGATGTACATCATATTCAATATCGTAGTTTATGCCGAGTAATATTTGTCCCATGATAAATGGCGCATGATAATTGTCTCCTTGATAAATGTTACTTTTAGTCTTTTATGAAGTACATATATTCTACTAAACATCATGGCATTACCCCAACCTAAGTTGGGGCCGGCTACACAAATCCTCCTGCACCGTTGACTAAAGTTCAATCCTGTGATCTCACATTTATTTCTGTAATTTTATCTGATCTATTTTAGTTAATTGATAGCATTTTACCAATTTTTTACCTTTTGTGGCTTGCAACAATGCCTTAGGACCCGCCTTATGAAAACCTGATTTGAGAAGGTTCTCTCCCCAAAAGACACTCCTTGAGGGAACAATGCTTTAGGTGATTGTCAGCAAGAAGCCAATGACATTTTCTAATCCAATTGGTTAAAACATCTGCCATCACTTTGTTGTGTCAGAAATTAATCAACTGAAAAGGTAATATTACACCAACAATTTTCCCAATCACTAGAAAAGTTTCAGCAACTTGCGCACACTGTTCGGGCACAACAAGATAGCTTTCAAAAACATTCATACAGGGTTTGGAAGGTCAGAAGAAGATGAGAATACTCCCTAATTTGAAGAATCGATTGGCTTCTGGAGCATGCAGAAAACTGTGTAATAATCTCAGTGATCCGACAAACTGGCCAACAGTATTGACTGTGCATCTTGATGCCATCCCTATGCTGTACCTAACTATTTCCTTTTGGGGGTTGAGGCAAATTTTGTGAAGGATTGAGGATAGTTCCTAGAAAGTTTAAGTTCTATTTAATGGGAACTGGGAAGTCAGCAGTTTCTCTACACAGTCAACCATTGCTTAAGAAACCCTGATGAAACAAAGGTAATTACAAAACTTAGGCCCACACAGGTAGATCACTTCTTATGATCCTCTCTCATTATCTACTTCTTCAATTTTTGTAGAGATATCACAACTACTTTTTTGAACCAAAAGAATGGAGAAAATACAAAGAAGATGATGATGAGGAATCATCACATCCAAACAACAATGCTAAAAGTCCCAACAAACACACGAGAATCTGACGGACGGTAATCAAAACGATTTAGAGCCTCTGTCCAGGGGACCACCCTCAATTTGGACCTCCTAAACATCTTCTCAGGATACCAAGCAAGATCGCAAAAAGCTCTATTATTTCTTTCAGCCCAAATCGACCACAAACTCAACACGAGGGGAACTCTCCCCAATATTTTCCTTTCAGGACCTCGACGTGACTTGTGCCACACCAGAAAGAAAGACCTGATCGATTGAGGCATAATCCAATAACAATAGAAAAGCTGAACATTATCTTCCTGTCCCATAGATGATCAATTGTGAACACTTTGTCATTTCGCACTAGGCACCAAAAGCAATGACCTTTTTTTAACATAACATGCGTCCAAGTGTTGCTTATTTTATGGTCCAGTAATTATGAATTAGGAAGCAGTGAAGTTACAACGATGATCAGCTCAATTCAGAACAATGACAAAATCACGGAACACAACCTCATAAAATGGTTAGGTAAGAATCATTATAACCTTAAAAATAGAGAAATATTTATTTTAAAAAAAAAAAAAAAAAACCTGCAAAAGCAAACCTGGTCATAATGAAGGCTAGCCTTGTCAAAACGCTTTCGGGCTTCCTGCACAAACAAAAGGATCCTTACCATGTCATTACAAGTTTTTCTTCTCTCTCCTTTTTTAAGAGTTGAACTGATTTCATTGAAGAGAGACCAAAAGATTACAAGAGGGTAATGGAGAATCCTATATTAAGGCTTTGGAAACTAACACCTTTCCTAGCAAGATCATCATCCTTCCCCCCCACACACACTCATATATGAGACAGGTGATGGAGATATATAGGGACATGAAGGACTGCACGTGGCCTTTATTGACTTAGAAAAAGCATACGATAGGGTCCCTAGTGAATTAATCTGGTGAGTGTTCGGAAAGATATGTATGAGGGTGTGGTAAGATATGCAAGAACCACTAATGGAGAGACAAGTGAGTTCCCAATTATTATAGGCTTACACCAGGGGTCGGCATTGAGCCCGTACCTTTTTGCATTGGCTATGGATGAGTTGACGAGGCATTTGCAGGAAGAAATCCCATGTGTATGTTAATGTTGTATGCAAATGACATATTTTTTATTGACAGGACAAGGGACGGCAAAAACACAAAGCTACTGAGGGATGCTTTAGAATCCAATTAGCCGGACTAAAACAAAATATATGGAGTGCAATTTTACTAACAATAGAAATGAAAATGAGGAATTAGTTAAGATTCCAAGTTCTCCAAAATGACCACTTTCGATGTCTTGGGTCTATAATTCATGAGAGTGGGGAGATTGACAAGGATGTTGCCTATAGAATTCAAGTGAGATGGAAGAAATGAAGATGTGCCTCTGGAGTCATTGTCGTGTACCTCTTTAATTGAAAGTGAAATTTTATAAGATAGCTATAGAACAAGCCATGCTTTATGGGACAGAAGGTTGGGCAGTTTAAACACATCATGTTCATAGGATGAGTTTAGCTGACATGAGGATGTTGAGATGGATGGGTGGCAAGACGAGTAAGGATAGAATTAGAATGAATGCATTTGAGGGAACCTAGGAGTAGTACCAATAGGTAATAAGATGAGGGAAAGTAGATTTAGATGGTTCAATCATGTACTCAGAGACCACGAACCACGCCGGTTAGGAGTGAGTTGGTACAAGTTGAAGGCACTGAAAGGGCAAGGGAAGGCCCAAAAAGACATGGATGGAGGTAGAAATAAAAGACTTTGGTCAAACTGAAGGTCTGGCCCTTGATCGAGTGGAATGGCAGAACAAGATTCATGTAGCTGGCCCCAATTAATTGGGATAAGGCTTAGATGATGATGATAATATATATATATATGTGAGCAGGTCTCAAGTCCAACCAGTTGGACTAAAATTTTCATCCACACGGCAGATAAATTCCAACCTTTCATGCGCGTCCATCATCCAACCCGTCCAATAGGTTATTCGCATCATGAGGATCACCTAGTGCAAAAATCAGTGACATCCACTCATCAAGTAGACATGCACACACGTGTATTTATGTGTGTGTGTGTGTAATTACAAGTACTGAAGAGATAGTTTTGTATGTTCCTGTGCAGCAGCATTAAGGGAGGATTTTTATGTTTATTTATTGTGTCCTTATCTCTTATTCTATTTACAGTGTTCTTATCTCTTACTCCTTTATGGTTCTCATTTATGTTCTTCTCTGTTGTAACCATCTATTGTTATAAATAAAGCACTGTAAGAGGGATAGATAATATATGTTCTCATCCTCCATCATTCAATCTCTTTCAGTTCTCTCTTCTATTTCTCTAATATGGTTTGTTTACATGGTATCATTTGTTAACATGGTGTCAAAGAGAGAATTATGCCATCATCTTCTTCATCATGCTACCACCACCATCTTCATCTCTGAAACATCAACATGCCATCATCTCAACGCCACCATTTAATTGATTTCCATGCCAACACTGCAATCCAAACATCACGTAAACAATCCATTCTTCATCCAGACATTGTCTGGAAGGTGCTATCCTCTTAGGGGTTTGATGTTCTCGAACCTTTTCTACATTATCAATCCCATGATGACTAGGAAAGCAATAGTATAACAGTAATATCATGTCACCTATTGTAGATGATCCATCCCATGATGACTGGGAAAACGATAATCTTATCTTACTAATGTCTCGACGTATGTGGTAGATGAACCATCCTATGTTGACAGGGAAAGAGATAATCTAACAGTGATGTTGTGGGGCCTGCTATGGAAGATCCATCCAATGATGATTGGGAAAGTGGCAATAAAATAGTGATATTGTGGCTCCTGATGTAGATGATCATCCCAATGATGGCATGTTTTCGTATAGATGATCCATTTCATGATGAATAGCAAAGCAATAACCAAACAATTATGTTGTGTTGTGGTGCCTAATGTAGACATACCATGATGACTAGGAAATCGTTAATTTAACGGTGATGTCGCATTGTGCTCATCTTCGTGATACTTGAGCAAGCTGGGCACATGGGATATCTATGCTCCAGCTTTAAGGAAAGTGCGTCCTCTCATTCTCCATCATTCAATCTCCTTCATTTCTCTCAACTATTTCTCAAATATCACGTGTTAACATATATACAAGGAAATGATTCCACACAAACGTTTTCACCAAAATTGCAGTGAAAATATTGTGTGGGGCCTGCCATGATGTATCTATGACATCAACCTGTCCATTAGATGAGCCTTGGCTCATTTGGCCAAGGACCCAACAATCAATCTGATACAAAACTCAGGTGTGCCGCACGGCAGGAAACAATTAAGGGGGGATGCACACCCTTTGTTTCAAAGAGGGCCCATCGTGTTGTGTTGATGACATCCAATCCATTCACTTAAAGTATCTACACCATATGAAGGGATCATGTGGCTATTAGGTAGTTTTGACACTCAGGTGGGTGCCACTAGAAATCAATGGTGGGCATCCCCTTTTTTCACTATTCCCTGTTGAGTGGTCCACCTAAGTCACAGATCAGATTGATATTTTGGCCCATTCCGAAACAAGGGGTGATGCATATGATGGTCACAATGGATGTCATGAACACATCATTGTGGGGCACACATGACAATGAAAACATGCTCATTGCAATTGCAGTTAAAATGTTATTGAATCATTTCCCACATATATATACACATGTATATGCATACACGTGTGTGTGTGTGTGTTTATGTATGTAAATGTATATATACATGTGTGTTCATACTAGTGTTCTAAGTATCGGTATCACTACAAGTTTCGCTAGACGGGGGTACGGAAACAATATCGATATCGCTGATAATTGAAAATGCAACAAAACATGAGAAAAATGGTGGAATTTTCAGCGAAACTTTAGAAGATGTTAAAATGTACATACTTGCATATTTAGAAATTTAAAAAAAAAAAAAAAAAAATGCAAAAAGGACCTTAAAAGCATATGTTGTTGTAAATTATCAACAACACGTGATATTTCACTAAGAAATCATCAACAATTAGAAATGAAATGAAAGATTGGGGTCTCAATATCGCCCAAGTTGTGAATCGCTAATATCGAGACATTATTAATATTATCAATGACAAATTGAATAGTATATACAACCATGAGCCCATGGAAAAAAAAATCGACATAATTTTTTTCTAATTAACAAAATTTTGATGATATCAATACATTGGCAATATTATGAAAATATTGTTGATACACTTATGATCCAAGCATTGCCTAGAATTTACATAGTAAAAAATATTGACGATACATTAGCGATATTGATGCATTGGCAATGCAAGCGACACTTAGAATTTACATAGTTGAAAATATTGGTGATTACATTAGCGATATTGATACGTTGGCAATACTTAGCTATACATTGCTAATACTTGGAATTTCTGATACCACCGGTGTTATCAGTATCGCTACCAGTGTTATCGGTATCGCAGAGCTAGAGATAAAGATAATATCGGAGATATTTCGAACACTGGTTCATACACATATATGTATGTATGTGCGTGTGCGTGTGTGTGTGTGTATGTGTATGCATGAGTGTGTCTGTACATATGTATATGTGTATGTATATGTATGTATATGTGTGTATGTGTGTGTGTCGAGATGAGAGAGAGAGAGAGAGAGAGAGAGAGAGAGAGAGAGAAGGTCGAAGTCCAACAAGTTAGACTATAAGCCAACATCCACTCAATGGATAACATCTAACTTGTCATGTACATGCAACATCCAACCCTTCCAATGGGTTGGCTCCAGTATGAGGAACACCTTGTGCAAAAATCAGCCACATCCACTCACCAGGTGGACCACACCACAAAAAACAATGTCTATCTATGGATAATAAACAAACTACAAGAGTGATCCACCTGATAAGTGGATGTGGCTATTTTTGTATGGGCAATCCTCACAATGGGGCCAACCTATTGGAGAAGTTGGATGTCATAGGCACATTATGGTTTGGAAGTTATATGTTGGGTGGACAGTAACTTATGGTCAAGTCAAACCGATTGGACTTGACCTCCTCGTGTGTGTGTGTGTGTGTGTGTGTGTGTGAGAGAGAGAGAGAGAGAGAGACTACCCCCTCAGGAATAGATATATATATATATATATATATATATAGAGAGAGAGAGAGAGAGAGAGAGAGATACACACACACAGAATAACAAAGAATGCTTGAAAGCCTCAACATATGAGAATAACATCAACTATGTCATTTTTTGTAGCATGAACATGCCTACAACCAGGCCTTTTTGTAACAAGACAAAAAAATCCTCCATCCACTTTTAATATTCTTTCCAATGACTCCAATTCCTTGAGAGATTTTAGGATAGATAGTGAATGAACAGCCTGACAAAAATCCTCCATCCACTATTAACATTATTTTCAACAACTCCAATTCCTTAAGGGACATTAGGATGGATAGCAGAGGGGTGACCCACCCATGAAGGCAAGATTTTTTAGATAATTTTACACAACATCGCTGAGAAATGACTAGAAAAGCACGATAGATTACATTAACCAATAAGTGAGTTTCCAATTATTATAGGCCTACACCAAGGGCAAGCATTGAGCCTGTATCTTTTTGCATTGGTCATAAAAGCATTCACAGTAAGAGGTCCCATGGTGTGTGTTGTTGGCAGATGACAGTTTTGGTTGAAGAGACAAGGAAGGTGTAAATGTTAAGCTAGAACTATGTAGGTATGCTTAAAAATCTAAATGTTTTAAACCACTGAAATTTGACCAATAGGAGATGGAAATATGGATTCCACAAGCTCTACAAACATGGAACATGGGATGAGAATTCTGAGCATTTCCTACATGTTGGAAAAGGAAAATGTAGTGATTGTAGTTTGCACTTCTTTTACAGCAGAGAAGTGTTATCCAAAGTGGCCCTAATTTCCCAATGTACTGATACTCTCAAACATAATCCCAAGGTGATGCTAACTTCAAATAGATATTCCCAAAACATAATCCCAAGATGATGATAAACCAAAACATAATCTGTAAGATGATGATCTCTTAATATAGCAACCTATGTCTACCATACCTAGCAACTCCATGCACACCCCACCTATGCATAATTATTCAAGATTCTTAAGCTAACAAAAATGCTCATTCTCACATCAACATTAAGCATAAGGAATTCTATTGTTTCAGTGACTACATGTAGCTGCACTTACACATGCAAGAGCCTACGACTAATCCTCAGATGCATTATAACTTATAAGCCTCATAAAAAATCATTAGAAGGGTATTTTATTCACTAAATGTCCAAAACTTGAAATTTCAGAGTGGAACATTCATGTACCATACCTTGACATCATGCAAATCCATGTTGACAAATTGCAGTAATCTGTCATTTAGCATGTGTTCAACCTAACAAAACCATTTAAAATATTAGCCACGCCAAGCACCTAGAAGACATGATTTAAGTCACGGATGATTTCATGAAAAGGAGTGGCAATTTGAAGTTTTATTGGGTCAAAGTTTGACATGAAATGAACAAGGATCAATCAACAAGCAAAACACAAGATACTGATGCATGGGAAAAGTCCGAACTGCTAGGGTTTCCTGCAAGAACATTAAAATACAAGGAACAATTTGACTATCTTCAAGTAAAGAAAAGACAGAATTACATAATCCTAAAGCAAAACAATCCATGGGCTCATACATTCCGTAATTCTAACACAAGTAACCAGATGAAGCTACAAGAAACAATCTGCCCCTAAAATCTCTAATTTACCTGAACCATCAACAAAAGATGAATACTGAATTCATCCACACCCCCTTCACTAAAAGAAAGCTCCAAAAAAATAATATTTGCAACAATTGAATTTGAAGAAAAAACTTCAGCTCAGCTCAAGGAGATATACGACAAAGTAACAATGATCACACACCTTGAGAATGAAGTTCTACCCGTTGGAAAGAAACTCGGATACAATCTGCAATTTGGCTTCTTCTCCTTGAATGGTGAAATACTTTTTTGCCAATAAATTCGTTTTGCTTCTACCAGAACTTAATATCATAAAAACCTTTTCTGATACCATCTGACAGTCTTAAAGGGTCTATTATTTCCTTGATTTGATTAATAGAATGAATAGAAAGTTACAGTATTAATCCAGCCTATCTAGGAAGATTCTAGAAATCTTCTCAAGCATCTAGAGAGATCCTAAAAATCTTCCCGAGCTTATCTAGAGATATCCTAGAAATATTATTAAGCTTAGTGCTTATCTAAATAGATCCAAGAGATCATTTCAAGTCAAATAAAAAAGATTCACTAACAAGGAGGCTTCTAGAATTACAGATTACAACAATACCTTCATAGTATATAGAGATTACAAGAATACACATAGCACATACATCATCCTTGGTACAGTACCCTCTGATCATGCTTGGTCCGGTCTTTGAGAACCGCATAACTCTTCTTAGAACATTCCGTGACATGAACCTCTCAAATCCAGCATTACAATAATACACTCCCATAGCACATCCATCATCCTCAGTGAGTTACCCTCTGAGCATGCTTGGTCAATGGGGTCCTTGAGAACCTCTAACTCAAATCCAGCATTACAATAATACACTCCCATAGCACATCCATCATCCTCAGTGAGTTACCCTCTGAGCATGCTTGGTCAATGGGGTCCTTGAGAACCTCTAACTCATTTTTGTGAGAACGTCCTGGCATGAACCTTTCAAATTCAAATTTATTCAACTTAGGAACTCCAACTTTCTCGTTGAAACCTTCGTTTCTAGCAGCTCCATCTTCACAGCCGGGAAAACTAGGTCATACAATATGGGTTCTTTTACCAAACTGGTCCATATCCCATATCAATCCAGTATCTCATATAGGTCCATCGTCCCCTATGGACCCTCTCTCCACTTCAACTCAATTCTATCTCCAAATAATGTAGGAAAAAATTTCATCAGCAAACAAGCAAGTTGTTTATTCCTGCAGTTATCTGATATGAACCACAGCTCAAAGATGAGACTGATTGATCAACCACTTGAATCTTAAGTACAGAAGAACTAAGATAAACAATGTAGGAAGAGATCTATTGATTCTGGATCTCCTTTCAACGAGATTATCTGGGAGGACACCCAAAGACATTCTTTTTTACGCATTTGACCCACTCATGTACTATGGAGTTACACACCAAAAGAGCAACTAGTTTTTCTTTCTTTATTTTTCTTAGAAGATATGATTTTCTGTTTTTGTTTTTTTTTCTACCAAATAGATTTTAAATGCGAAACATGAATGCCTTTCACTTTCCCATCATGTTTCCTAAGGACCTATTTGGATTCGTGGAAAAAAAACATACTAAGCAAATCTCATTTCCATGTAAACAACACTTCCAGGAAATGCATGGAAATGAAAACATGTTTCTGCTGTTTGGTTTGATAGGTGCCTTTCCAGGGAGATTTGATTTTTATTTCTTTCTCAGTTATTGTTTGGTAGGTTATTCAAAAGGGGAAAATTTGGGGGGTTGGACTAATGTTTGAAATAATGAGACCTAGTAAGGCTAGGATCTACAGAAAATCGTGATTTAAGGGATTAGGTCATCCATGGTCCAGCCCATCAACCCAACTTTTGGAGCCAATAACCATGGGCGCCACTTGAACAAACACCCTTCAATAGCTGGCATGCATCCATAGGCATATCTACAAGCAGCTGCATGTGCCAACTTGGCATATGTGTGGCCCTATCAATCCAACAGTTCAAATCCAATAATCATGGGCCCTACTTGCACAAGGACCCATCCACAAGAAATAGCTCCTGACAACTTGGCACATAGCTGCACATACCAACTTCGCACACCTATGGAACATTGGACTGGGCATCAAGTGTGGCCCACCATGACATTCTGAAAATAAGATTGTTAAAACGGTGGGAACCTGTCAGATTGTCCAAACACTGAGGCCTGCTGTGGATGAAGCATAAAGTGAAGAAGAAGAACATTTGTTTTGTCCATCCACCATTTTGGGATTTATGATGTTTCCCACCTTTTGTTATGGTAAATTCATTACATAGAAAGGGAAAACAACAGTACAAAAAAAGAACAGAGAAACCCCCAATTTACAAATCACCCAACCTACTGCATCAAAAAAGCTTCTATCTCTTCTAACTTCCATCCCTTGAAAAAGGGAATTTCAGCGTCCTGTGCCAAAATGGGGCCTTCGATTCTGTAAAAAAATTATTCCCATTCTCCAATTTACTAGAAAAGATTCTGCAATTTATTTCTTTCCAAATATTGACCAGATTGAAGCCAAAAACCCCCTCTCCATGGTTCTACTCTTTTTCTTTTTTCTTTTTTCTTTTTTGTTTGGTAACAACCCTCTTGAAAGCCAACATAGTGGATCTACCAACACTGGCATCACCCAAATCACACCGAAAAGCTCTAGCACCCGCCTCCATATGCATACTGTCATTAAGCAATGCACTAGGAGATGGATTATTTGTTTCCTCATCCCTCGAATACAATGCAGGCATTTCTTTTCATCATACTCCTTTTTGTGAAGCCCGTCTGCAGTGAGTAGCTTTGCTTTGCTTTCCTTCTACCCGCAATCCAACCAAAGGTGACCAGCTTAGTTTGTCCAGGAAAACATCGGATTTGAGATACCAGCCTATAGAGAGATAGGCCCCATCACTCCTCAACCTATTGCAACAGGATTTGACTGATAAAACTCCGTTCGATTCATCATTCCATAACCAAGTATCTTTCTTTCCTGATTCAAATGAACACAACTGCATCTTTTCCTGGAAGCAAGCAAATTCTTCAATTTCCACATCCAAAAGATTCTGGCTGAGACTCGAATCCTACACCAATCCTCTGTCTCTTGAAACATGATGCTATGCATATGTTCTTGACAGATTAAATATTGAAGACCTGCAATACACTTTGGAAAGGGGAACCCCTCCATACCATGGATCTTTCAAAAAAAAAATTTCTAGATCCTTCGCCTACTACAAAAGAAACTCAGTTTAAACCAAAAAAAATCCTCCCATCACTGCTTTCCAAAATCCCAATGCCTTATCCATTCTCCCATCGCTGCTTTCCAAACACCCTATGCCTCATATGGGGAGAATTCTTTAATAGACCAACCTCCCTCTTGAGTATTGTACTTCAAATAACTCCTTTCCGTAGCAGATTATCTTCACCCCCAAACCTCCAAAGCCATTTCCCAATCAGCACGAGAATAACGACACCTACAAGATGATGCAGGACCGATGCATGAACTAAGTAACATGTGAGATCAAATAACCGAATTAAGATATTTAACAAAAAAACACAAACGTTGCTATTTTCATCACAAATATTATGAAATCAAAAGTAATCATGCATAATCCTGACCTAAGCTACCAACATCGTAACACGACCATTAATAAAAAGAAACTGGGATTTAATGGATGTAGGGACATCCAATTAGCATAAGGTATAATCTATTTCAAAATAAGAAACCTAATACAACCTAGGGTGAAAATTAGGGTTTGGGTAATTTGGGAAAGTAGGAAAATTGGGAATTTTAGGTTTGGGGTTAGGGTTTGGATTGCGGATGGGTATGGGAAAGTTGGGTTTGGGGGAAGACGAAGATTTTGGATGGGAGAATTAAGAATCTGAAGGAAATACCTGGATAGGAAAATAAAAGATAGTGTGCGGATAGATGGAGACCTCGCGCCTTTGTTGATAAAGATTAGCCTCGCACCAATCTTCCTTCCAAATCGCATGGAAGTATCTTTAAATTGCATGAAGATGGGAGAAGAAAGCAAGAGTTTTTCTCTTCTTCTTTTTTTTATCACAAAATTTAATAAGGGAGAGGTCACACACCCTCCTCTTTTTATAGATCGGAGAAGTTTCAAAAATTATAAAAATCCCCATGTCTTGTGAACTTTAACGAAAATAGCCGAAGTCTAAATAAAATCAACTAAAACTGTTATAATGTGTCCAAATATAAAATAATCAAAAACTAAATCCTAAAATATGATAAAGTCTAAAACTGATGTGGACAATAAACGATCAATGGCCCGATCATGTGATCCATGCGATCTAATGGCCCAATCGTCGCGTCTTCCGATCCAACGGTCTAGATCACTCCATAAAATAACCCATGTGCATCTTCCCAGTATGGAGTCTTCTAGATGCTCGCACATGCACATGGGTCTTCAGCACGATCACGGGTACTCGCCTAGCCACCGGAAAATCGGCGCGGCCCGCTTCCTCCTCTAATACGTACGTAAAGTTATACGTGACATGATGTCCTCATCACAAGATCTCTAATACTTAGCCCCCTTCATATCAGATACAACCCCCCCCCCCCCCCCTTTAAAAAAAAAAAAAAACACTTCCGCATATCTCCTTCCAATTCACCGAGTGAATTTTCATTTCTTTTCCTCCTCCCCTTCACAAATAAAGTCCCTATGGAGCTTCTTTATTTATTTGAAGACACAGGGTGTCCCCACCTCTTTTTTGAGGTGAGACTAATCCTTGCAGATACACACAATCACCCACAACCACGTGTATAGAGCTTCTTTATTCTCCGCATGACACTTGCTACACACTTAAAAAATGACATAAAAACACATGCAAATTTAAAAGTGCTGCCTTTGAGGTGTGAAACAACCCCCCATATACAGATGCTTGCACTTCCACGCCAACAGTTTCCTTTCAATCCGCCCTCATAGTCCCATAACCTTTTAGCAAGTTTGTTGATGCACAATGGTTAGCCAAGATAAGATGTCAGAGGACTTCCCACTTTGCAACCAAATATATTCGCCAATTCCTACATGCCTTCTCAACTCAATTGAACCCCCATTATCTTGCTTTTCTGAAGATCGACCTTCTAACCAGATACTATTTGAAACCATGCTACACCTTCCCCCTATTCAACTCATAAAAGAGCAATGTATCATCGGCATACTGAAGATACGATATATGAATCTCGGCCCTGTTGGGAAACAACACACCTTTCCCTTCCATGTGCAAATCAATAGAATTAGCAACATAAAATATTTAAAGGATGAAAATCACTTCTAACACAAACGAGCAAATCATCAAGCATGTAGGATACAAGAGACACCACAATTTTTTTACGTGGAAACCCTCCAATGTGAAGGGAAAAAACATAAGACCTAGTCCAGCACAAATCCACTATAATAATAATAATGAAAATACAATTATCAAGAGACCTCTCTTGGATACCCAAACTACATCACCCAATGATGGATTACAAGCAACAACGAAAGAAAAGAATTTCTCACCAACTAGAGATTGTAGAAAAACCCCAACACAACCCTTGGAAAAGACAATCGAACTTTTCAATACCGAGTATTGAAAGTTCTCGAGCGTTACCATGAAATTTAACTTAATATGTACATGTGTACGATACCAATCTAACTATCCTAACTTTACATCTATTCTCCAACGTGAATTTGACCGTGGAGAATGATCTTCATCCATAGATTAAGTCATCCGACTGTTGATTTTAAGACAAGATCATCGCATGTCCAAGTATTCCCACTTGTCCATCATAACCAACAGTTCAGCCAACTATCCACCGACAGGTAAAGATATTTGACCGTCTACTTTGAGTTTGGACCACCCGATCATAGTAAACTAACTACCTGATATCTGCATCCGCTCGTATATATATCAAATTGAGATTCTGATCCGTTCATCTTGTTCACCACCTATAAATATGCTCAACCCACCATCAAAACTATAATCTGAGAAACCTACACATGTGAACAAGTCACTTGAATCTAATGGTATACATATTCTGCCTCTTGATTACTCAAAAAACCCACTTGTGATCATCCGTTTACAAAACTGACCATACACTCACATACATGATCAAAGTACCAACCATCAAGTATTCTTATTTTTGGCATGTCATCTAACCATCCATCGTATTTAGATCCCCCAAACGGACCATCAGAATATTAGGATAATTCTGTTATTATGAAGATTTTAGGTTATGCGTCTAAACCACCAGGTAATGTTTCAATTAGATGGGTGCAACCTTAGTCCTGAAGCACGGAGTGTGTTAGCCATTTAAAAGAGCATCTTGGACATCCTTGGGAGATCGGGGCCCAAACTGGCCCTATAAAAAGAGCACGAAAAATAATGAACGCCCGCCAAATTTCAAGACCTTCGGACGACACATTTCAACGTAATGGACGTCGGAAGCTGGTTGAGAAATGGATGGCAAGATTGTAAATACTCAATGTCATTACATGCCACCATTGATGCTCGATCATACCATATGGCCCACCCGATCAACGGATCTGTTCCATTTTCGGCCCTTATCCTAACAGGGCGTGTCAAACGCAATGAACAGAGCGGATTGTGCAACTACAAACAGTACAGTAGACTCCACACAAAAGAATTCAATTTATGTGAAATTACAAATGTCATAGCAAACACGTCTCATGTAAGGAGGTTTTAACGGCGTGAGCCACTCACACGCTTGTTGAATTTGTGGCCACCAAATACTTGGATTAGCTCCATCTTTTTGCCCATGGCCTATCATGACCCTACAAAACCAATGGAGTGGATTTCTCAAAGAATCATCACAAGTGGACCCCACTGGTCTGTAAAAATCAACCAAGGTGGAAACTTCAGCCACTATAAACTGTGGCCGATAAAAACGGTGCGAAAGATGGGAGATCCTTATTAGAAACTCCCTACTCTGATGCAATCTGCACCATCCAAATTCCACCCAAATAGGCTCCGAAACCAACGTGGAACCTCGGAGAGCGGAGAGAATCCCACGTGCCGCAGAATCGTCGAAAGATGAAAGGATCGTTGTAATCCCATACAAGAAACCACCACCGCTCGAATGCAATGAACCCACCAAATGAACTCCTTCCTTACAAATCCAAACCACCCCAAACTCCAACAAGAAGATTTCGATCCAAAGAGGGAGTCCAGAAAGAATGGGAACACCGAGATTGTCGGGTTTCTTTTCGTAAATTTGGATTGAAATCTCGTGTATAAAAATGTCACTCCAACTTCCACGCGCAAGATGACCAGTACTTGGAAGTTGGAACCTACCTCCAATCTGAGCCGTCCAAACTTTGGTGAGGAGGTTTCCGACCCCTCCCAAGTCGGCGGAAAAGGAAAGGAGTGGAGGGAATGTGGCGTTCCGCCGTTTTCCATGAAGACGAACCGTAGCACACGAAAGCTGCATTCCCGTAAACTAGTCCGCAAGAGCATCCGGACCACAGATCTGGTGGGCCAGAGAACATCGAACGGGGATCCCAGACCGTCCAGAAGAACTGGTTTGGGGTAAGATGGCCTGGGGACAAATCCACCATTGAAGCAGGGCCATCTCCTTTGAACAATCACTAGATGTTCTTGCATCCAAGAACAAAATCATAACCACCCGTCTGTTGGCCCTTCAAACAAGAAGTTCCCTGGTATGTTGGGAGAAGTAGAGTGTTAAACCCATGCCATAGTTCGAAAGACATGCAGATCAACTCGGAACTCACATGTGTAAACAAGGTGCGCAAGGCATGTCTTGCTGGAACAGGTTTCTTCCTCCCGCTGTTACACATCAGAAAATCTATAAAAGCCTAAGACGTGGAGTAGGGGAAGAATCATTCAGTCCACGCACCGAGAGAGAAAGAGAAAGAAAGAAAGAAAAGGAGAAGACCAACTGCTGAAGTGCTTCCCATCGGTCCAGCCGGTCCTGATACAAAAACAAGAGGTGAAGTAGCCACCTTTTGAAATCTTCCACGAGAACTAAATTCCATGTTCAATGTTTTACTTATTCCTTCCAAGATTACATCTAAATCTCCTCTCTTACAATTGTAGTAAAAGCTAGGTTTAAATCTTGGACTAACTTTAACTTGAGCCGATCATTTGACCTATTTTTCAACCTAAGAAACATGCTAATCATGCTAGAGTTGGGTACGATATTGCAAATCTAGCAACATTAGAGTGGGATCGAACTAAGAGGTGAGTGATTCCTTTAAGCTTACATTAATTTGAGTTCATATGATTTATCTTGTTTTTACATGCTTCCATATTACTGTGAATCCTTCATGCAATCGATTGATTTACCATTATCAATTACTTATCCTTTGGAAATTATGGTTAAGGTATGATTTTAATTATGCGTGATCTTTATGAATTTATGTGGGGCGATGGATACAAGCCTTGCCCTTTGCTAAATTTGAGAGCGATGCGTGCTTCCCCTCTATATTGAGTTGGCCTTTTGAGAGCGATGCGTGTTTCCCCTTTATTCTTGTTGCGTTAGCCTTTTTGCTACTCTTCTCTTTTATTAAGATAGCTTAATGCTATTTTTCTCCTTTATTAGGTTAGCCTTGTGCTACCTCCTTTTATGGCTTGGGCATGTGTCTTGAAATTCCAAAACTCGCATCGTTCAATTTAATTCCCCTTTGATGCAAGTGATGTGTTAGAGGTCTCACAACTAGTGATTCAAATATTTTATTGTGGGCATAATGCGCTCTGGGTAGTGACCTTCTTGGTCGATACTTAATTCCATGGATTTTAGGTAGTGGTGCACAAATCAATGTACGTAATTCGCAATGCGTATTACATCAGTTCTGGGATTGGATGTCGCAAATAGTCGCTCCATGAACAAATCATGTCACGTAATTTATCTGATTCATGTGTTGTGCCGCTTCGAGGTGTTCACGTAAATCCATGGTAGCGTTGGACATGCTGACGAATCTCCAAAGTGTGAGAATGCGGGGTAAGCCGAGTTTTCTATGAATTATATTCCATATTATGATGATCACTACGTATGATGAGCCGTACACACTTTGCTAGGCATGTATTCATATATATTGGTTGCGCATACTGATATCACTCATGGTAGAGTACGAGATGTATCGGAACCCTTACATTAATTTTATGAATCTCTTGAATTATTGTTAATCTTAAACGATAACCATCACTTTGAGTAGGGCATTGACCCTCTCTAACCATATAGATATTGCAGGTGAATCACAGGTTGAGAATACGGCCAATAATCATTCTATGGAAGATTCTTTCAAAAAGAAAAGAAGAAGGACAGCACCATGAATTGTTTTATTTATTTTCCGCTGCAAACTTTGATAATGTAATAAGCTCCCATTAACAGGGCATTCAAGACTTATTTGTGTGCTCTTTACTCTAATTGAATAATAAATACAGTCAATTTTATTCTCGTGAATGTAAATGGATGTGATCTAAATGAAAAAAAAATAATAATAAGGTGTGATTTTAAAACATCCAAATCTTTACGTTATTAACACCCGGAATTCTCGGGCACAAGTACGTACTCGAGCCGTGAAAATTCAGGATGTTACACAAAGAAACCAGCATTGTAGATGGAGCTTCACAAACTCGGATGTGAATATTACGGTGGTAGAAGGCTTTTGTTCTCCTCTTCTACAAAACCCCTTCTCCCATCTTCTTTCTTCTCTTTTTCTCCAAGAAAGAAAAGTCCCTCTTTGTGTTGCTAGAACTCTCTATAAACAAAAAACCATCTCTCCTTTTAGTTTGCTTGGCCAAAAGACCAAAATACCCCCACACACATGTAACAGTAAAAGGCTATTTAAGCCACACATGAGGAGGGACCCCCAACAGTCTCTTCCTAACAGGAAGTTGCTTATCATACCCACCAAAAATGTCCTGTCCAACATCCAACCTAGAGGCCCTGCTATCACAACAAATAGATACAGAGAGAGAGGGTAACCATGTTATATGCCCTATGAACCTTTGAAGAAATCTTTTGAATGTCCATTAATCATAATTGAATGAAAGCCAAACTACCTATTCGCTTTCTAATTGCTTAGAAAGTAAAAGAAAAACTAACTCGATTACCTGAGTTTCCAAGTGAACTCCCCAGACTAACAAATCATATCCAAGTCATGAATTTGCCAGCTACAAGCGAACCAAATGAAGGAACCTAATCAGTGGACCATTGTGCCACATGGAAAAAAAATTTAAGAGGGGGCACAAGGTAATCAGACCATGTAGAGAAAACCAATACATAAAAAGTGGCATTAAAAATCCAACAACCGAGTCAAACTTGATTTTGCCAACCCCAAGGAAAATTGAAATTTTAAAAGGGCCGATTCAACAACAATGGAAAAGGAAATGTGGAAGTAAAATAGGAAGGAAAAAAAAAAAGATATCAGCAATGTGTTTCCCTTACAAATGTACAAGGCAAACAATTCCAATGTCCAATTAACAAATGCACCCTTATAACCTTCTTCTAATTATATTATTTTGGTTGTCTTTCTCTAAGTATTGTTATTGAGTGACAGTCTAAAAATTAAAAGCAAAAGCAAAAGCAAACACATTATCTTATAATAAGCAACATATGATTTACTTACAAGGTTATTGTAGTGGTTTCCATCGTAAAATGAGAAAATGATGTTTACCTGAGACCGAAGGACTTCCTTGTAAGTGCCTATTTCTCTCAAAGCGATAGTAAATTTGCTCATAACAGGCCCTAAGACAACATGAATTTCATCAATATCACTAGAAAGCAAAAGAAACAACATATTAGCTAGACTTGTCATGTATATAATTAACAACACAAATATGATGTACCCAATGGTAGCCACATATGACTGCTTGCCACCTTGTGTGCTATGTAAACAAGAGGTTTGCTGATCCCACGTGTATATAGGCCAGCCCCATACGTGCCTCCACATGTGTTGACATGGCACATGTGTGCAAGATCCAGACCATCCGATGGATGGACAACAATGTGTCATGCCCTTTACCAACAATCAGGCCAGTCCACTTATCAGGTGAGGCATACAAGTTGAACATGGATTTTTTATTTTAATTTTTTTAGAGAGAGGAAACTCAAATATTACTAAAAGAAAATAAGGTTTAAAAATTATTTTATTAAAAAAAAAAAAAAAAGAGGGAACAATGATGACAGGTCATCGAGCCCATTACAAGAGATTCTCTCAGGGACACTTCAAGATAACAACCTATGATAACTTTAAGACCTGCCACCAATTAACAACTCTGACCCTCACTCCTGGGAAGGCAACTTCCATCTACTGAGCTCTGTTGCAAAATGTTCCGTCATTCCACTTCTTCCAAAGGGACCATAGAGTCTGCTACAGAGACAAACAGCAAAGGGATTTTCGCTTTTTTCCTGTGCAATGCCCATGCTGAGACTTATTAAAATCACCCCTAGCATACATGCAATTCCAAAAAGGTTGAAAAAGCTTTGCCCACACTACAGGTGGGAAATTACATTGCAAAAACAGGTTCACTGTTTCCTTATTCTGAAGACACAGAATACACATGTTAGCAATAGCCATGTTCCTATTCCCCATATTAATGTTAAGCACTTGATATTTCCCACTCAAACTAAAAGGGAAATTTTATAGGATAGTTATGAGACCAGCCATGCTTTATGGGACAGAATGTTGAGCAGTTAAAGAACAACATGTTCATATGATGTGTAGCTGAAATGAGGATGTTGAGATGGATGGTAGCAAGACGAGGAAGGAAAGAAATAGAAATTAATGCATTCGAGGGAACTTAGGAGTAGCACCAATAGGTAAAAAGATGAGGGAAAGTAGACTTAGATGGTTTGGGCATTTGCAATAGAGACCAAGAACTTAGATGGTTAGGAGTGAGTTGGAACAAATTGAAGGCTCTAAAAGGGCAAGGTTAAGGCCCCAAAAGGATTTTTTTAAAGGGTAATGGAAAACTTTGTTAAAGGCCCATTGCGAAGCAAACGGGAAAGGAATACAAAGGAAAAAGAGAAAAAAGCAGATTACATCCCAATGGACGACTTAACAATGTCAAGATCAACATTTGCAGCCGCCGCCCACTCCAAAATAAAAGTTTTGATGTTCAGCAGTAAGGAAACCAAAGATCCCACCGTATCTTGGAAAAATCTCCTATTCCGCTCCCCCCAGATGGACCACCAGATAGCCAGAAGAATCAGATTCTAAAGAGGACTCCTCTTTTTGCAAGCCCCGTTGCCAGACCATGCCCCCAGCATATCCAAAGCTGACTTAGGCATAACCCAACACATGCCAAATCTGGACAACAAGAAAGCCCACACTTTCGCCGTAAAAGGATAGCTGAGGAAAAGGTGGTCAACAGATTCCATTTCACATTCACATAAACAAAACATGTTGGGGATCGCAAGAGCCCGACTTTGGAGATTATCAATTGTGAGCGCTTTGTTTCTGCCAACTAGCCATAGGAATTCCAACACCTTTGGAGGAGCCCCGAATTGCCAGAAATGGAAAGGAAAAGCTCCATCCTCCATAAGGAGATTGGAGAGCTGACAAGGAGTCATAAAAGGAACTAACCTTGAACATCCCCGAAGGGTGCCTGGACCACACCAAGGAGTTGGGATCTTCTGATGGGAGGACAAACTGAAGGCGCACTAGCAGCGCTTGAAGCTCCTCCATCTCAATCTCAGTGAGGAATCTCCTACATGGGGGCATCCAGTTAACCACCGCACCTGACATAGTGAAAGTCCTCCACTTCGAGCTTAGTGGAGGCCACAAGGTTAGCCAAGCAAGGGTAATCCATCTCCAAAGGCATGTTCCCTAGCCACGAGTCTTTCCAAAAGTTGATCCTTGCACCATTTCCTAGAGAGAAAGTGATCCCATCCCAAAAGTTCCTTCTGATTGCCATTATAGATCTCCAAATATAAGAGGATCCGTAAAGAGAGGAATGTTTGATTTCCCATCCCCCATCCTTAAGACCATATTTAGCCACAATGATGTTCTGCCAAAGAGTCCTCTCCTTCAAAGAAAATCTCCACAGCCATTTACACCCCCCTTCCCTCGGTTGTCAGCCTACACACTTCTTTGCAATTTAGCAGGTGCACTTTCAACTTTTCTGCCGAACCTTTCCAAATGAAGTCCCTACGAAGCCAAGCCAATCTCACGATCACCAACTTGGGATAATTAAAAAGCGACATAAAGTGCAAAGGCAGATTGGATAGGGCTGCTTTAATCAACGTTAAGCAACCTCCCAAAGAAAGGGAGTGGCCTTTCCACTTAGAAAGCATACTATCCACCCTCTCAAACACTTTGTCCCAAAGTTACTTCGCGGGCTTGCCAATGCAAAGAGGGAGACCAAGATATGTGGTCCGGAATGAACAAACTTTGCAGCTGAACACCGCTGCCAGCCTTTGGAGCTCTTCAGCCTGAACGTGAATACCCAACCTCTCACTTTTGCTAATGTTGACATTGAGACCCGATACCACTTCAAAACATGCCACAATTTTGCGAAGATGGTCCCTCGCAATCATATCAACATCATAGAAAATGATAGTATCGTCTGCAAACTGAAGATGCGAAACTCGAATGGAAGAGGGAGCCACCTTAAAGCCGTTAAGAAGATCAGCTTCTTGCCTTTTAGACAACAGCCAGCTAAAAGCTTCAGCAATCACCAGAAAGAGATAAGGAGATAGATGATCTCCTTGCTCTGGGGGAACCATTAACAAGGATCGAGAAAGAGGATGAGCCAACACATGTGCGGATCCAACTTCTCCATTTACCTCCACACCCAAGTTCGCCCAACATGTAATCCAGGAAGTCTCAATAGACGTGGTCATAAGCTTTCTCCACATCCAACTTACACACTATTCCTGGCTTTTTCTCTCTAAATCACGAGTCTATGCACTCGTGAGTGACGAGAGCGTTGTCCAGGATTCATCTTCCTAAGATGAAGGCCCCTAGAGTTTCAGAAATGATAGAACCCAAAGCCTGACGTAACCACGTAGCGAGAATCTTGGCCAAGATTTTCTACGGCTGCCGATTAGGCTAATAGGTAGAAAGTCATTTAACCCCTCAGCCCCTTCTACTTTGGGGATGAGTGCTATGAATGTAGCACCAAGCATTATTGGGAGGATACCTTCTTCAAAAAATTCTGATATAAAAGCAATAACATCCGCAGCAACCACTTTCTAGAAAACTTGAAAGCAAGCAAGAGGGAAGCCGTCCGAATCGGGTGCTTTCTCTCCCCCCAACCAGTCCATTGCCTCCTTAATTCCGTCTTCTAATATCGGTCTTTCCAAGTCCCCAGCTTGCCAATCGGAAAAGGATTCAAATGGAAGATAATCTAGACGTGGTCTACTCCATTGATCCTTCAAAAGGAGCTTCTCATAGAATCCCACTATTGCTTCACAGACCTTTTCTTTTTTGTCGATCCTGGTTCCATCAACAAGAAGAGAGGAGATTATATTTCTTCTAGCTCTAGTCGATGCCATGTTGTGGAAGAAATGAGTATTCATGTCACCTTATTTCAGCCACAAGGCTCTAGATCTTTGTCTCCATTTAATTTCCTCTTACCGTAAGTTCTTAGAATATTCTAAAAGAGTTTCCAACCATTCTCTTGATCCTCCTCAAATAAGGTCCCCCTTTCCTCTTCCAAATCAATAGAGTGGAACTCCTCCAGCTTACTGGCTCTCTCAGTCTCCTTGCTCCTAGCACCTCCTTTCTCCATACTTTTAGTTTTCCTTTCAGAAGCTTCAGCTTCTCATGGAGCCTAACCCTGCCTGCCCGTGGCGTAAAGGGACTGCCACCACTCTCGAATCAGATCCTTAAATACTTCCACTTCCAACTAACTAAGCTTGGAGCGAAAGGGCTTGGGTCCCCAGCTTTCAGCCTCAACTTAGAGCAAAATAGGTCTGTGATCGGATATCAGCTTCAGGAGAGCAGTACAATGCTCAAGCAGAAATTTGGCCATCCATTCCGGACTGACTAGAAACCTATCCAAACAAGAGAGACCATGTGTACTTGCTCCTAACATGGGGATATCTACAAGATCTCAATGTTGGATAAAGCTGTCGAAATCCTTCATGCTTCTAATAGATCCCACCCCGTTCGATTTTTCAAAGCAATATCTAACAACATTGAAATCCCCCTGAACACACCACGAGAAAGACCAATGATCAATGACCGATTAGAGCTCCACCCAGAAATCTAACCTTCCAGCCACTTTCCTAGGACCATACACTGTCGTAAAGGTCCATCTAAACCTAGAGGAAATCTCAACAAGGATAACGAAAACTGAGAAGTTTCCAATCCAGTAGTCTTCTTTCTTCCAGATCGACGAGTCCTGAGCAACCACAATGCCCCCTGCAGACCCCACAGCGTCAGAGGAAATAAAATCCTTGGTTTGCACCCCTCAAATTTCGTTCAGCAAAGAGACAGAGAAAGACGAAACTTTGGTTTCCTGGAGGGAGATTACTTAAGCCTTGGATTTCCTACAAATTTCCTTAACCTGAGATCTCTTTGATTTGCATCCCAGGCCCCTAATATTCCATCTTAGCACAATCATCGGGAAACAGACCTTGCCATTTTCCCCGAGTCGTTCATTTGGCACTAACTTCATAATTCACTGAGCTCTAGAGTTTGAGGAGTTCCCAGTGGCCTTTAGAGCAGCGTTTGAAGGATGGGTTCGATGGAAGTTGGCCTCGATGTTCAATGAAATGGAATGACACAATTGCATCTTCATCCCGTGTGTGAAACGACAAACCAATCTTCCTACCTACCCGATGGATGACGTCCTTGATCCACTCGATATCCTCCTCTATTAGATTATTCATCCGATCGTCTTCTTTTGCTCCGATCATGTCAGTCACAGCATCCCTCTCAGATCGCATCCCCTCTAGCTTTAGCTTGCAGGGGAGTGATGACCAAGGCGTCAAAGAAAACTTACCCTAAATCGTTTGGAGATCAATGAGCAGCAACGGTATCCACTATAGCCATACCTGCATCCAACAAAGATTGATGGTTTCCCCCATCATTGTGTCGTTCGTAGTTGGGCCCTCATTACTTGTAGGTTTGAGTTGAAGGCAGGCATCCTCCGATAAATGGCCATCAAACACCAAAACATTGAGCGAAGGCACGCGGCTAAGGAAAGGAGAAGCCCTCTGCCATGAAGGACAATGGCTCTCGGTCCCCCCTGCTATGGGGCATAATCCAACGAATCTCTGGGGTTAAAAACCCGTCGTTAAGGGGTTCACATGCTGGGACAATTGTTTAGAACTCGCACGGGTGAGACACACGAGCGTCTGTCTCAGGCGGAATATCTACTTGATCAGACATGTTTAGGGCCAGATGCTCTTTGAGTTGCACTGGGAGACTACGTGTCATTAGATCAACAGGAACAGAAACTTCAGCGCCTGCTTCGGAGGGAGTCTTGTTGGCAAGATGGTTCCAAAGCTGAAAAGAGATGGGATCCATACCTTTAGCCAAGTTCAGTTCTAGGGACGGAACTAGCCTCTCACATTGGATCAACTCCCGATGTAATGATGGGATCCGGACTAACTCTGAACCTCTAAGTAAGGGTTCCGAACCTGAGAAGCCTTGCAAGCGTTCGAACTCAATAAGAACGTATGATACTTCTCTGAAAGCCGCATGGTCTGCCCAGGTGGAGCACCGAAGCGAGGATGCTCTTGCGTCGTACCTCGCTTCCCCGGATGCACTGAGTTGCACCATGTGGTCACCAGCCATCTGCAAACCAATAGGGTTCGCACAATGCTCTTCTGCAAGGGTCCGTGGTTCGCCGAAGAACATTGGAAAAGGTCACTCACCCCGTCTCCTACCGTCATTCGGCTCCATGAAGGTGTCGTACAATGCTCTTCTGCAAGGGTCTGTGGTCCGTCAGAGAACGTTTGAAAGGGTCCTTCATCCCCTCTCCTACCGTCATCCAGCTCCATGAAGGTGTCTTGCTCGAACCGGATGTCTCCCCATCATTTGGGTCTCCACCACGAGGTTTCTTTTTGGATGGAGAGGCAGATGCAAACTACTCCAATCTTAAGCTTGATGGAGGTCGGAATCGTCGTCGCCCGACTTCTCTAAATCCTCAGCTGAGCCACAGTAATCTCCACCTGATGCAGACATCAGTGGTGCACCCTTTAGAGTGTACCAGAGGAGGAGGCGTCGCCGACAGAGTACCGGAGCAAAGGAGTTGATGTACATGAACGCTGGGTCCATCGGACCCATTTTCTAACGCACTACGAGTGCAGGAGCGGCATGATCACACCCTGAGCATAGATCCATGGGACGGATTTCACACCCTACCATATGGGTGTTTTAGTTTTAGGCATTTTTGTTCTTTTTCCTTATTTCAGGAGCTTTATTGCACTTTCTTTATTTTTTCATCTTTTGTTATTTTTCTTGTTTTCAAGGGCTTTAGTGCACTTTTACTTTTTCTATAGCTTATATATACGTTGTGAGAAACCCTATTTTCATTATTATTGTATAAATAGAATTTCGTATTTTTTTCTTCCTCTTTATTTAAGAGATTAGGATTTCAGGATTGGCCCTTGGGTGTGCTAAGGATTCCACCCCGATTTCAAGTTTCCTTCTTTCTAGATCTTCGAGGTGCAGGAAAAGGTAAGAATCATCCTCCTTTTCTTTTGACGACAAAAGGATCCATACTTTCTTTATCTCGAACCCTTCATTCTTCACCCATTTCGTTCATCTCTGGATACCCCCTTTCTAGTTTAAACAGAAAAGAGAGATGATTAGTCAGTAGAATCAGATCCAAACTTGATCGTGGACTGACTTATGCTAGATCTGGGATATCCTCATATCCCTAGGTCCTCCATTTTTACTGTTTATGCGATTTTATGCTAAGGGCATGATCTTGACGAAATGAGCTCATCTTTGTGTTGAAATTTACCTAATCCCTTTCATTGGAAATGGTTAGTTGATTTGTGTATTTACTAGAACATGCTTTTACCTGATTATACATGCATCTAGGATTAGGTCATCATATGTCCCTGCATCACCACCCCACCTCCGTCCTTTCATCTACGGCCACGAGTTCTCCGACGCACTCACCAATAGCCTTGAAGACGTCATTATTCCAAACTTCCAGGGGAATCCCCTACAGAAGGAACCAATCCATTTTGACACCAAGACTGGACCAGTCATCCCATTTACATATACTTATGATAAGGCCATCTAGAAATCGCCTAGCAACCATCACCACCATGTCGATATCTATCCCCGGTTTCAGCAAGATTCAGACCTCTTTGACATTGAGGGGTTTAATTTTGTACTTGTTTTCGTCCAAATTGCAGCAAGCTTTCATCCAAACCCTGATTTGAGACAATCAAACATCCTGCTTCGTTGTCGCAACTCACAACCACGGACCATTACAGTGATTGCATTGCTTGGTTCAAAACTAACGGATTGATGTGAACCTCATAACCCAAATGTGATTCCGATTTCCAAGCCCATTGAGCAGTAGGAGGGTGAGCATAAGTTGTAGGCATGGTCGTGGTCGGACCGCTGTCCTTGGCAAGAATAGGTGAGGAGGAGAAGCCACCAGAGAGAACCTCCTTGAATGAAGGTCTTCCGGAAAGCCCCTTTGTAACTCCCGACATCTCATCTAGCACTATTGTCCCAACCTAACTATCAGATCCGGGCGGGAAGGGTTTCGAATCTCCACTGTCATTTCTGGAATTGCCCCTGTTGTCCCCATCTCTAGATGAGCGCTCCTTGTTCACCTCCACTGGCCCAAACATGGCTCGTTGAACTAACAGTTTTCGACCACTGAAACTCTCCCCATTCAGCAAGTGAATCGTCGGATGAAGATCGTCCTTTGTCCCCATTCTCACAAAGGCAAAGCCCCGATAAGATCCCGTTCCCCGGATCCTTGAAATGAGTACCTCCATAACCTCCCCTACTTTTCCAAATACCCTAGAAATGTTGATTGGCAACCAACCTTTCGGATAGCCTTTCACAAATAGCATTGGAAATTCCAATAGGTGGCTTTTCTTCGAAGTTTTTCTTCTTACTTTAGCTACATTCCTGTCGGAAACGCAGACCCATTCCCTTTCGTCTTCGTTGATTGTTAAGTTACTCCAACTATGGAACGAGCTACCATTCGCCGCGACCTTCCTTTTCCTTTTGAGTATCATCTTCCTCATTGCCGATTTCACCCAAGCAGGAAACCTCCATAGCAAATGCTAATGTAAGTACTCAACCAAATGAGAATTGTTAGGCCCAAAAGGATGTTGACAGAGATAGTAATGGCCCTTGATAGTAAGGAAAGACCTCATGACCTATGGTCTAACTGAAGTAATGGCGCTTGATAGAGTGTAATGGCAGAACAGGATTCATGTAGCCAACCCCAATTAGTTGGGATAAGGCTTAGATGATGATGATGACTTGATAATTCCCACAAGACACAGAAAAAGGATCCCCCATGGCATGGCAGTCCCCAATAATTTTGCGTCGAGGCCCCAACCAAGAGCCCAACCCATTCACAAGATCCAACAGATAAAAGTAGCTCCTGGAATTCTTCTTTCATTTGGATTTACTCATGCAAGCCTACAACCACATCACATGATCCCCAGATCTAGGGTAGAGTTGGGAAATCATAGCCTCTTTTCCAGGAACCACCTGATAAAACCTGGGGTACAAATGGCAAATGGTTCTATCATCACATCGCACATCCTCTCATAAGCAGATTTGAGAAGGATCGCCAGTTTTTTACATGATCGCCCCTCGCAGAAATCAATTTCCAATGGAATAAATTGAATGTGACTACTAGCCAACTTCTTTAAATTGTTCATTTGTTCTGTAAATTGTGGTCTACCTCATGAGTAAATCACCTTGATTCTTGAACCAAGGAATCCCCAGATTGAGGCCCACCTTATGGACAGCTTGGATTACAAAATAAATGGACGATTAAAAAGAGCTGACAAACAATCCACGTTCAACGTATGTGCTTCCCAACTGTGATGAGTGGACCACCCTGATTCTAGGACAGCTTGGACCTTGCATGTCTTCACCACAACAGCACACGTGGAGGCATGTACATGGGCTGGACGGCACATGCACGTAGGATTAGTGAACCTCTGTAAACAATTATGTCAAGATTATCCAAAGATATTATTAGCATAAATGAGCCACTTGCAGTGGTCTTCAAAATCAAAAGTACAATCAGACGGACAGATCATGCATAGCTACGTATTGTATTGCTACAAAATTCAATTATGCTCAGTTGCTCACAATTCAACCGAGCAAGCAGTTCGAGAACATCATATCCTATTGAGCTATTCTACATAAAGACATTGATCCCCCACAATTCAGATTTTATAGCCATGACCATATTCAGTGATCGCTCAAGCCCCAGAAAAATTGAATAAAACAATTTATAAGTGGTAAGGAGTCCACAATGAATGTAAGACAAAATAACTGCAGCTACAACTATGGGACCAAATGAAAATCTTTACAAATTACAACATCCATGTAAGTTTCGTGGCTAAAAATATTATCTACTCATATTTCAAGAGAAATTATAAGCACAGGGCAAACCTCCAAAGGCAACACTAATAGGGTCATTGTGCCCTCCTCCAAATGCTTCAAGAGAGCTTGCGAAGGCAATGTCCCCATCATATCCCTCCCCAAGCCCTTCTCTGCAGAACCAAAACATGTAAATGAGATCCTTTCAACTAGAAGAAAGATAGTATGTCTGTAACAATATCACATGTATAAAAATTACTTAATGGAATCAATTACACCTGAAATGAAATATAAATGTTCACATACACAGAAATCAGCCAAATTTCCCCTTCAAGGATTTTATACATATGGTGTTGACACATACATTCCCAGCCGCGAAATGCCACAAGCTATTAAATTACATTTCATCGGAGATTCCTTAAAGTGAAAACCAACAAATAGCCTACACCTACAACATGTCAATGTGTTCAAGTACACACCGGTAGGCTTCTTGTAGGCTTGTCCAATAGGACTACGAAGAGAAACTTCTAAAGGATAACATCTCTAAAGTTGCAGATGGATGCCTGCATGGAAGGATTATCACCATTCGGGTGGCAATAATCAAGGAGGGAAACGTCTCTATTGAGTTGCAAAACGTTATATGCTTGGCTCAGCATTCTGTGATGATAATTTAAGGCATGAGAGCATATAGGAGAGGTACTTCCCTTTAGTGTGCAGGAAAACGTCCACATGATCACCACTCGAGTGATTCCAGTAATGTGATAGGGTTAGCCTCATCAGGAAGATGTCCATTGGAAGTGTTGAATATGGTAGAGTGGGTACGGGATCAATGTAGAGTAATGCATTAAACACTCTCACACACAGGCAAAGATGCCGATGATTGGCAAATGCTCACGCTAAACAAAGAGCTATTGTTGGTATTGTGTCCATGAATAGTCAATGATGATGGCTATGACCATATAGATTAATGACCACATGTTTGATTTATAGTTTATACCATGGAAGCCATAATAATTATAAGAGGAAACTTTTACCAGATATGGATTTAGTCATAGAGAGGGATTCCTCCAATTGTCTTAGGAAAAGATGAATTTGGACACAACAGGAACTGGCCAAAGAAGAGTTGTGTTTCATTGACCTCAATACCCTAAATTCCATGACCATAGTGGTGGAGTTGTGTATTCCTTTGTGAACAACGAGTTGGGATGAAAGCTATCCACCATAGGGATAACTGTACCATGGCCCTACCTTGCGAAGGAGTGTAAGTATTCAAGGAATGCGGGTTCTTGTGTTTAGTCCTGGCTGAACACTTGCATTGGAGGATCGGATCGAGTTTTTGATCTAAGAGACCCACCATGCCCATACAATATCAAATTATCATGTACTAGCTTTGACTCATCCTTAGCCCAAGCTCGGCCCAATGTAAAGAAATGGGAGAATTTTTATTTATGAACTTCATAAGACATCATTACAAAGAGTCAAAGACTTGTCTTTTTTCTTCTTCTTTTTTAATAGTAAATACTTATTCATACTGATGACAACTTTTGAGAATTTAAGATCTCCAACCCTAAAACAGTGAAGGAGGAGAACTGAGCTAATGTATATTCAAAATACTTTCAAAGGATTAGCCATAACAATATCAAACGAAAGACAGATCCAAGATAATCATAATATCAAATCAAAAGAAGATGGCATCGACAGCCCTAATACTGAAGATGCCAAATACAGACAGCATGTTTTTCCTAATTGGTGAGTTACCCAATGTATCAAAGAGCAAGTATATGAAGTGACCAAAGACATAGGGAAGGCAAGACAAGATATGTAAGGACTACAAATATAGACATACGTATATTTTCGACATCCTTTATAAAACTTTAGACTTCTCTCCCTCAACAATTCGGCGTTTTCCTCTAACGATTGAATCTGTTTCATCACAAGAAGAGAAGTCAATTTTCTATATTGCATGGCCGCGTCAGCACAAATAAATGTGAGGAAAAAATCACATGGCATATTTTATTGAAATGTACTTCACAAATAGCCACCAAGTGCGATAAAAAAAATCAATTCAATGGAATATTAATTTTCAGCTGAATGATGACCAACAAAATGTTGTTTGCTTACTAAAGTGAACGAAAGCAAGAGTGAGTTTTTATTCATAGAAGCAACAAAATGTGGAGAAAACTGCTTTTCTATGGATGTTTGAGTACTTTTTTACTTTACCGTGCTATCCTTTTTTAGCTGGTAAGTATTTGTGTCTTCACATTTTCACACCTTCTATGTATGTAACTTAGCGTGGGGATAATTATGTGCTTTACCCTCTTCTTCTTCTTTTTTCTAAATGGCAAGTGTTTTGCCCTCATACTGTTCCACTTTCTTTTTCTGACATATTGTCCGTGTACTGAAGCAACTATGTAAATATATTTACTTTTCATGGTATTGGTCCTATTGGAGCCAATTATCAAGGACAAAACTAATTCATGCTAATTCACTATACAAAAGGGGGAGAGAGCTTTCTTCAAGGGGTGTTTTATGATGTTGGTGATGGTTTTTGGACAAGGTTTTAGGAAGATCACTGGTGCAGCGAAAGGCCTTTGCATTACAAGTACACCCAGCAGTATGAAACTGCTTTGTCTAAGAAGACTTTAATCCCACAGAATTTTGGAGTGGAAGGGGACTCCATGGTTTGGCAGCCTAGATTCTGCAGAAATTGCAAAGAAGAAGAAATCAAAGAATTCATTATCATGCTTGCTCAGCTCTAGAGTTTTAATCTGGCTCTTCCTTCAAGAGATGGATGCCAATGGAGCTGTACAGAGTCTCAGAAATTCTCATTTAAATCCTACTATAATGCCCTTAGATTTGGGTTGGGGTCAGAGAGGAGACCACAACAGCTAGGATCTCGCCACCCTGATCCTCCAAGGGTAGAGGTGTTCATATGGATGGTGGGATGAGACAAAATCCTTACTATCAACCACTCAAGGAGAAGGATATGATAATCATCAATGGGTGTTCTATGTGCCTAAGAAATATGTCAAGAGTCAAGACAGATGACCACCTGTTCTCTTTTAATAGCCAAAAAAAAAAAAAGACGACTAGCAAATAAGCTAGTGACCCACTTGTCTCAACACTACCCATTGATGTTGGCTGCCAGAGGAAAACAAAAAGAAAACAATCCCCAAAAGGATATGTTTTAAAAGATGAAAGATTTAAAAGTTGTTGTATTTAGGTAGAAGGTGACTCTAACCAAATATGGGTCTGTTATAAGTCTCAATAAATATGTTCACAACATAATTTCCTAGGTTTGCTATTTTTTTCTTTTTTTGTGAAAGGTTCCTAGGTTGGTTTAAGAGAGCAAAAGGCAAAAAATACACAATTGGATATTAATGTCGAGTATCTTCCCATGTAATAAAGTGGGTCAATGATGCCTTTGATTCCCATGAACTTGTTCATCTCACCATGACTCATCAAAACATCTCTGACATGGTTCATCTAGTCAGTGAGTCCACTTCAGATCTTCCATAAACTCACCTCAATGGTCAAAACCCTTTTCTTTTTTGTCTTTTCTTTTTTCTTTTTTTGAGAAATAATATTTTTTGTTAAGGAAGCCCAAAATGCCAGTAAGCAAACAAAGAATAACTACAAGATCAGCCAGCAACCAAAGACTCAGGAATCCTACTCTCTAATAAACATAAAAACCTTCCAAGCAACTTCGACCAAAGAAGCACTGCAATTTCTGAAACAACAATTATTCCTCTCGCCAAAGAGACCAAAGCCCAGCAAGTAGGGCTAGCGGCTATCTCAAACTGCCTTTAGACCGGGGGCCTCCTTCATGCCAAGCGAGAAACATCCCCTTGATTGATCTCGGCATAACCCATGGAACCTCAGATAGGATGCCATCCCATATGCACCTAGCAAAAGAGCAGTGGATGAAGAGATAATCCACTGATTCTCCGTCATTCAAACAGAGGAGGCAAACATTTGGTAGCACCATCGCTCTCTTACGCAGATTATCAGTGGTAAGCACCCTCCTACCTGCAAGCCATGCAAAGGCAGCCAATTTAGGAGGAGCCCCGTAACACCAAACATTGCCCGTGTGGCAGCCACTTGCTCTAAGGCGGCCTGGGTCAACATGCCTAAAAAGGATCGCACTTAGAAACCCCCCGACCAATCTCTCAACCAGATCATCGGGTTTTTAACTCCCAGGGAGGGATAAAGACCACGCAATCGAGAGAGGAGTCGCACCAACTCTTCAACTTCAGAGTCCAACGACTTCTTCCTACAAGGAGGAAGCCAAACACCTCCTTCATCATGACTGAAAAAACACCGGGCAATCGAAATGTCCGCAATATGGCAGCGCCTCGCGAGACAAGGATACTGTCAATGGAGCGAGACCTCCACAACCCAAATCTCGTCCCGGAATCTAATCCTTTCCCCATCTCCAATTGAGAACCCAATCCCCTCAAACCTTTAGGCGCCAACCAAGCAACCAACTTCCATCCGTTGGAAGCTCTATAACGGGCAGAATCCCCGGTCCACCATCCCTTACTAGAATCACCATATTTTCCAGCAACTATGGATCTCCATAGACTACCCTCTTTCGCACCAAATCTCCACACCCACTTCTCCAAGAGAGTGGAGGTGACATCCTCCAACTTTCATTCAAACGCTCTGCCATGCCAAAGAAAGTCCCTTCACAACCTATTGATTCTAGCCAAGACCAATTTAAGGCAGTGAAACAAAGACATGAAGAAAGGGGAAGATTTGACAAGACAAACTTAATAAGCATGATTCTTCCAAAATCTGTCCCCCAAAGAAAGGAATCTGCTTTTCTAATGCGAAAGCTTCCTCTCCATTCTCTCTATAACTTTGTCTCAGAGATGTTTGGCAGGATTACCAACACAGAGGGAAAGGCCAAAATATGAGGGGAAGAACCCTACCCAACAAACAAAGATCTCAGCCATCATAACAACTTCGTCCACTGCCATATGGATCCTGAGAAATTCACTCCCGAAGAGGTTGACCTTCAAGCCAAAGAACAGCTCTAAACACCTAATAATTTTCCGCAAATTGTCCACAATCAACTCGAGCACTTCGCAGAAGCTGAGCGTATCATCTACAAACTAGAGATGAGAGATAGGTTGACGTTATCAATCTTGAAGCCTCTGAAAAGGCCCACTAACTGCCCCTTGCTAAGCATTCAGTTAAGAGCTTCCAACACGACCAAGAACAAAAAGGGAGAGAGGGGATCACCTAGATAGAGAGCCCTAGAAGCCTTTAGAAACCAAAAGGAGACTCGTTTATCAGAACTGAGAATTTGGCAAATCTAACGCATAATTGGATCCACAACCTCCAATTTTTCCCCACAGGCCAACCTGCCCAGCATGTAGCCCAAGAACTTCACGCCTAGATGATCGCAAGCCTTCTCTAAGTCCAGCTAGCATATTAACACTTTCCTATCAGCTCGATGACGTGCATCAACACACTCATGAAAGATCAACACACTATCGATACACTTAATGTCAAAACTATTCATCAAAAATCCCATACGCTCAAGGGGGCAGTTAATCGAGGTTTATTTTACTAATCCACATCCTCTTTGATTTGAATCTTTATGCAGATGTTGATTGGGCTAGGTGTCAAGACCCCAAACATCAACTAGTAGTTTAGGTAATTTTGTTGTATTTTCCTTGAGATCATGAAAGAGCTTACTGTGGTTTATCTCAAACAAGTGTGAGATAATTAGATTATGCAGCTTCTTGCATATTTAAGCATGCACATCTCTATCCACACACCCCTTTTGCAGGCAACATCAGTAATCAAGGTTGCAGGGACAAGTTTGTGATGAGAGTGGCGGCGGTGGTGGCAGTGATGATAATGATAATGATGTCCAGCAAACAAGGTGATATCTTCTTAACCTCTGTTTTCATGAGTGCATATAACATGTTGAAATGACCTGCCATTTGATTTTTGAGAAGTATGAAAAAGGGTATCACAATTCCCCACCCTCCCACTACCACCCAAACCATGGGCATCTTCACTAAAGCGTTGACAATGTTATGGCAGATTTTCCCATTTCATAACTGACCCTTATTGCTCTACCGATGGCAAATTGAAGCGAAATGTGAGAGGAATATAACTGATCCTTATCGCTTTTGTTTCTTCCTAAATCTGAAGCTACTTCTCAAAAAAGAAGTGTAAGAGGATCACATCAATCGTCTTTTGCGTTATAAATCATCATACTGAGTATGGAGGGTAGTTTAGTTAATCCAATTAAGGGTTTCAAAATAAGAGTATAACATTCTCATTATCTCTGGTTTCCTGTTATTTACCCACGTTTCTCATGCTAGAGACAGAAAGTAACCAATAAGGATCTGCTCATACTCTGACAGGATTGTATTAAAACCAGCTTCATGTTCAGCCAAACATGCCCAAGCAGATGTACATACAATTAGATAAAACCCTTCATCTTTCCAACACAGCGCAATACTGGGAACCCCTTATTTACATATACTAGGTGTCTGCCTGGGATTTTTATTTTTATTTTCCTAGTAGTGAGATACAGGGAATGTTTTGATCCCACATTCCTAAAGATGGCCTGTGCTGTTATCTGGCTCTCTAGATGCTAATTTCGTGGGTCAAAAAATTTATGACCAAGCTACAATCCTTCCATGTCAAAATCATGGGAAATATAAAGAATCCATTTACCATGTTCCAATACAATCGGCACATGAATCTCTTATGAGGATCCAGAAAAAAGAAAATCTTTTTAAGATTCTAATTATTATCTCACTTGCATCTACCAAACAAGCAAATGAACAGCCATTCAAAATCTCAAGTGAAAGATGTTCTACAGAAATTCAGCAATTTAAACAACTGCAAAAATCAATTGCTTGTTGACCATCATGCATATTCTGAAGATCCCAAAAAGCAACATCGCCTTAGGAAAATCAAAGAAACTACCAACCCAACGCCAATCCTGTGCCGAGACAATTCACACGTGAAAAAAATTACAGCAAAACCACACCCAAAGACCAAACATTTACGCAAAAACCCCGCACCTGTTTCCGAAACATCGGAGAATCGTCGAGTTTTGGGAAAAGCATCTTGAAATCCGCAATCCTTCTTCTCTTCTCGATAAACAATCCTCATCAACATCACACCAATACACTCAGATCTCCAAACCATCCATTCACCATCGAAACCGACACCGATCAACAAGATCCCGCTGTTTCAGCTCCTAAAACCAGTCCATTGGATCAGAACCATCAGAAAACCCCCGAAAACCTCTCAATTACTTATAAAAAGAAAAAACCATCTCTTGTAGCCCTGAAATCAATCAACAGATCGACAAGCGACGGTTCCAGCTCGGTTTCCAGCTCCACCTCCAGCTGATCCTCGAAACCCTAGATTCCGGGAAGGAGGATGGAAGGAAACCCTAGAAAACCCTAACAAAAGCAGGATACGGCTAATCTGCCGGCGTATTATACATTAGAGAGAGAAAATCGCAGGCATTGATAGATTTATATGAGGATTTCAGGAAGGAAGGAGAGAGAGAGAGAGAGAGAGAGAGAGAGAGAGAAGCGTCTTCGTTTTTTTTAATTTTTATTTTTATTTTTTTAATTTGACCGGATTTAGAGGGGATTGGTTGCGTTAAAGGTCGAGAGAGCTATTTCTGCGATTTTGGCTGACGGTCGTGAAACTGCTGCTGCTACTCCTCTTCCTAGAATATGTAACACCGACCTGACAGGTTTTTTTTATGCGCGAGAGAGATAGATGTTACAGTGCACTATCTCGACTCCACTTTTGAAGTTGCACTCCCATTTTACACGTGTAAAATATAATACGTGTAATAAATTTCAGCCGTTTTTTAATCATATATAACTAAATAGATTCTCTTGCCTTAAATATAAATCGAATTTGATTGAGAAATTGGATATGTATCTATATACAATTTGGACCGTTAGTCACTTCTGTTTACCGTTACCATTGATTTCGTACTTATATTTTCTCTTAATAATCTGGTATTTTTTGGATATGTTGTCGATATATAAGATTTGTTTGATGAGAGATTCTGATCTCTCACGTGTATTATTTTTTACACGTGCGAGGCAAGTTGAGTTTCAAAGTGTGATAGAGCGAGAGGACTTACCATAGCTCGAGAGAGATGCTCTCAGTACATCTTGGTGGGAGTGGGACCCACATGAAGGATACTCGTTGATAAAGAAATGAGCTTTGGAAGCCCCCATCTTTAAGCGCTGGATATATACATTAAATCTGGGGATTTTTTAATGAATCTAGAACGTTCATCAGACTTTCCATATTGTGAAATAGACGAAACCTATCATTGATAGGACCGTTCATCAGGAAAGGAACACACGTCCGTTGAATCCAGAGTTTTGTATAGTTTTTCATTAACCGAACATCTATTTATAACCATATAGTCCAGATGATAAAATTTCGATCTATATTTCTTGGTAAACGAATATTAACGGTACAGATTAATTACATGAGTGCAATTTTCGTACACATCTTGCATACTTGTTTGGCGCTTGAAGATAGTGCGAGTTGAACTTTCATTCCACGTTAAAATAAAACACGACAGCATTCATTTCCCTCGCTTTTGTTGTGGGACCCAGGGTCTCCAGAAGAAGAAATGAAGAGAAACTTTTATGCTCTGGCATAGTGTGATGGATGATAAGCATGCATCTAAAAATTACACATTAATAAATAACCGGTCTAATTAGACGGTACAAGTTACAGTACAAAGCGTATCTGTATTGTGAACTAAAGACTAAGGTAATTTGAATATTTGACTGTCAGATTGTTGGACATTAATTGGACGGTTAAAATTGAGAAAAATCCAACGGTCCTAATTCCACAAACAAATCTCCACGAATCATAGGTTAGGAATGTTCGAAAATCCTGATAATGAGATTTATGACTTTTTTACATTGTTTCCCACGATTTGACCAGTTTTATTTGAGTTGAAATATGCCACTGCATAATTCTGATAGCCTGTGTATCAAGCGTCATACGCACCCTGAGTATCATATAACTCCTCGAGGAATTATAGGATCTCTTCCCGACGACAGGCACTTACTTCGGTTATTATGTTGTACAGCTGCGGCCATGTTTCGATGATCCAGACCGTTCATCTGCTGTCCCCCACCGTGCCCAAAGCTTCCCTGAAATGGAAAATCCAAGCGGCCAGTCATGGGTCTTTTTTGTTGAATCTGGACCGTTGCTTATTTCTCTTTTTGACCATCTATTTGCAGCCATAAAATAAAAGAGTGATTTTATTCCAGATTTTGGTTTTGATCCGTCCACTACTGGGCCACCTGGTGGGACCAGATGGTGTGGATCACTATAAAAAGGAGGCTACTTCTAAAAACTGAAAAGCCGAGTAAAGTGTACATATTATCGGGTCGAGGATCAAAAAATTCCACTTCCCGGAGTACGACGCGACGCGAGTGGCGAGTTGCCTGCAACACCTGTAAGAGGGAGCGAGTTCATGCTACACAAAGGCCTGTGGAGCCCACGAAGATGTCTATGTAAAATCCACTCCGTCCAAGTTTCTCCAGATCATGCTAGGACAAAACCCAATGAACGAGGTGGATCTGAGAGTTGAGTGGGCCACACCACAAGAAGCTGTAGGGATGGAAAGGGTCGCTATTGAAATCTTTCTGGTTCTCACCGTCATATTTATAAGTCATCCAAGCCGTTCATAAGGCTCCCACCACGATGAAGGATAATATCAAATATCATCATGTTCCGAGACTCTTTTGGTCCACAATAATACTTTCAATGGTGGCCGTTTACGTCCTCACTGTTTCCTGTTGTGTGGCCCACTTAGGTCTCTGCCTCACTTCTGGGATCTCATCATATAATGAGCTGTAGAAACTGACGAAAAAGTGGATTTTTCATGGACATCACGGTGGGGCCCACAGGGTTTTGTGTTGCAGGAACTTCCAGTACAGGTCGAAGAACAGCAGCTGAAGCTGGTGGACCGGTGGAGGAATCAAAGGGAGCCGACGAGGTGTTATCCGGGTAATGCCTTAGTGGGTGTAACCCTTAACTTGTGGGGCCCACATTGATGAATTTATTATATATCCACGCCGTCCATCCTTTTCTTCAGATTATTTTAGGACGTTATCTCAAACCTAAGCAGATATAAATCTAATGTAGGCCACACCACTGGAAATTTTGGAAAATGACCATTAAAAACATTTTGTAGGCTAACAAAGTTTTGAATAAAACTATATTGGTATTTTTTTTTCTTCATCCAGGTCCGATTGACTTTATCAACATGCTGAATGGAAAATAAACGTTAGAGATCATGGTGAGCCCAGGGTAGTCATTAATGGTGAGTGTTAAATCATCACTGTTTCCTTTGTTATGGTACAAATGAGAACTAAATCTATTTAATTTTAAAGAAAACTCCCTGAAATGAGGTTAAAAAACGGATGGACGGAGTGGATATATAAAATATTATCAAGGTGGGCCCCGCGGTATGGTTAACACCCACTAAGACCTTATCTGCATCCCGGAATGAAACAGGAAAGAAGAAGAACGCCGGGTGCAGCCAATGCGAATATCCTGCAACACCAAGAGCCCGTGCAAAAAGATCTTAAAGTCTTTGTAACATCCACTCCATGAATCACTTCAGTCAACCTCATTTCTCATTATGAGCCCAAAAATCACAAAGATCCAAAACTGAAGTGGGCCACACCACATGAAACATTAAGAGTCGGGATGCCCTACGTTAAACCTTTTGGGCCCACTGAAAATTTCAATCAGAATCACATCAGTCTCCAATCAATCCTAGGAGGGTTGGTCTTATCAACGGGTTAGATAGCATGTAAACATCACCGTAGCCCCGGGAAGGTTTCAACGGTAGGAATCCCATTCCCGTCGTTTCTGGCCGACTTCAGTTTTGGATCTAAGCTTTGCACTCACGTATGGATATAGTGAAATATCATACCCAAGCTTTTTGTTATACAGTTGGAATTTCTCGTGGAGGTGTAATGACGTGGGATCTAACGCGTACCGTACTGGCACACTTGTGAGATGTACGAAATAGTTTTCATAGGCATCCAAAAGTGATAATCCCTGTTCACAGGAATTCATTAGCCACGCTTGTGGTATGGACCACCGGCATTAAAAAATTGAAAGGAGAATATTAACTATGGTATGGTTTGGTGGTCCAGCCTGCCACTTCTGCTGTGATGCCGTTTGGTGGAATTTAATTGGATTAATTGTCATTGTTATAAATGATCTAAAGTACTGCTTGACCTACCTGATTATACTCGATCGTTACATCACATGCAGTCACTACTTACTGATGGACGAAATTTTACGCGTCTTGAGTATATCTTTGGCTCTTTCTCTTTTAAGTGCTACATTACTTGTCAAAAAGCATATCGAAGGGATTAACAGATGTTACGCGGCAGTTGTGCTATGTACAGAAGGATTCAGAGGTGTACGTATGTATAAACATTTAATGCCGAAGTTTTATTAAAGGCAATTCTCTGTAAATAATAAATGTCAAAATTTCATTAAAGTAAATCTTCTTTCATTAAATGCTGGATTATGTCAAGCGACATAAGAACTACAGCAAATTTTATACACTAGAGTATAGTGATGCTAAGAGTTCAGCTGATGCATGATTCTGAGAGCATCTCTCCTGTACATATAGCCAAACATGATAAATTGCGCTTATGGGGAGAATTATAAAACTTTATGCAAATGACAATTCAAACCTCTCACAATATAGGAACTTATGCACAGATGTCCAGATCCATTACAAACACAAATCAATATACACAATCCAACACTGCTTTTCATTCAGGCTTAGTTTCTCCTTTGTGTTTCTCTACTTTAGTTTATTAATTGTACGGAGCATCAACTATACGTCGTCAAAATCGGCATTTATTTGTTACATTTAGTTCAAAATATGTTCATTCTATTGAGAAATACAAGGGATACAATTAGTGAAAGAAAAAATTCTTAATACATAAGGCAAAAGGAATCGATTCAAAATTATCAACCCCTACCCTTATATAAATCATCAAATCGCTATAACCATTGGTGCTTAAGAAGGCAGCCAAGTTCTTGAATTCGGTTTTAAATGGTCCATCTCAGTGTAGAGGTCACCGGTGCCCTGCCCGCTGCTTGACAAGAGAGGGAGGAAAGCATGAGGGATCGCTTTGAACCGAGCTACAATCATGTGAAAATGCGAAATTACTCCATTCCCCCTCCTTTGGGGTAAATTCACCATCTTACCGCCCATATAGCCATTGAGATCTCGTTACATGACAATCTCATATCCAAACCATTATACACTTTTTATCCTTAGGTTTATCAGGAATTACTAAAATACCGGGCTAGGATGCTATAAATAGTCCCCTACCATTTCATTATAGAGCATTTACTAACCACTACATCCATATCCTCAATCCTTGGGAGTAGTCCCAAGTCAGTCTCCATCCCTCCACCGAGGAGAAGAGAGAGTATAATGAAATGATTCCAACCCAGGTTAGCCCAACCCCAACACATCCTCTAGTCATCTGAGCAATCCAAGTCCAAATCCTACGTCAATTACCCTTGCGAAAATAGTCTACCTCAATTAGTTTCATTCAAACTGCATTAGGCATTAGACAACTCCTATTCCATTTCCAACCTCCCTTCTCTTCATCTGCAAAACATTTTATATATTGCATTTCACCCAGTCAATTCGAGTGTGGGTTAAGCATCTTGCCGAGTTATCGGATCTTTGCCCATCAAAAACTCAGGTTGATCAGTCATAGTTCACCTAAGTGAGCGAGTCAGGGTAGATTTATGTAACCCAAGCTACTACTTAGCAACAATGATGCATTAACACAACATTTCATACACTAAAGCATCCATAGTATACAAACATAACTTTGATCTTTAATAGTTTGGTTAATTCTGTGAAGTAGAGATCGTACATATGTATGAATATAGAGGGTGTCTAATACATTCTCTCTTTGTAACTATGGTCCCTTACCTGAGTCTCCAGTCTCAAATCAATGAGTCATCTTAGGATAAGAAATTTTCAAATCCTCCCTCCTAACATATCTATAGGGTCTAGCCTACTGCAAAATTAGAGTAACTAGCTAGTGGCAACTCCAATTAAAAATAACAGCCTTGCATTTCAATCAAATCACACAGACATTCTAGAAAAAAATACAAGCATGGCCCCACAATCGCCCATTGCGTCAGATCCAATGTCCATACATACCATACTAAACATTGGGGATTGAATGCTAGGGGTGACAAAAAGTTTCAATGGTTTGGATGGCATGTAAACATCATGTTCAGCCCCAAGAAGGTTTCAACAGCGTCGTTCCCACCATTTTCATTTTCTATGGCCCAACTGGGTTTTGGATCTGCCAATTTTTTAGATTATGATCCTATTGCGGTCTTTCAAAAACAACTAGACAAAGTGGCTTTGTCACCGACATCTCTATGATTGCCACACAACCTAACCTAGACATGGGTATATCTCTACGCCGGTGTCATAGGCAATCCACATCCGTCCAAAGGTTGGTGAATCCCAAGTTACTCAGTGTGTTAGTACATGGCGAGATTTAATTGAGCCACATGCCATCGTAGGGATGGAGTTGACCTAAGAACATTTGAATGGACATGGTTTCACTTGTGACACAAAAACTAGTAGCATGTGTCAGCTAAATGGGCCCCATCGTGATATATTTGTTTTATTCACATTGTCCATCCATTTTCTAGCTCAATATAGGACACTAGCCGAACAAATGAAACGGATTCAAGGCTCAAGTGGAGCACACCATTGGAAATTGTGTGAACAATGATGTTCATTTGGATGGACATGGTTTCACTTGTGACCCAAACACCAATAGCATGTGTGAAAGCTAAATGGGCCCCACCATAATTTATCGGTTTTATTCACATTGTCCATCCATTTTCCAACTCAATTTAGGACACTAGCCCAACAAATGAACCAGATTCAAAGCTCAAGTGGAGCACACCATAGCAAATGGTCTGAACAATGATGTTCATCATTAAAACCTTCTTAAGGCAAACGATGATGTTTATTCGTCTTTTAACTTGTTCATGAGGTCAAACAAACGTGGATGAAAGGAAAACATGGACATCAACTGTTTATACCCATTTTCGGTACACTTACATGAGCCAATGAGATCTCGCAATATGTCAACATTACGTGTTAAATGATGGCAAAATCCGACTCACAACTTCAAATTTGCCTAAACGCGATCTACCACGGCCATATCAAATGGGCCTAGGATATGCGACATGGCAGTTATTCTCGGCTGCTGCAAATGAGGGCGGGGCACTCAGATATGCGGTGTCCTGTCCCACCACATCCAAAACAGGTCCCTGAGAATGGCTACTGGGGTGGCGCTAGAGTTGTTACTGGTGCTCTAGCAGGTGGGTGGCTCCTATACCTCTGTGTAACGCCCTGAAAATCAAGGGTCGAGCAGATGCTCAGCTCCCGAGTTCCAATGCATCACTTATGCAACAAGAATATAGATGATTGAATGTTGATCATGGTAGTGCATCAAACATGAGTGAGATTATACTAAGATAGTAATTCATACTCCAAATCTATTGATAAAACGCAAGCGGAAGACTGAAAGATGTATATCACTGTATATAAAATAAAATAATTTCGATCTGTCTCCAAAGTATGAATACGTCTCTGAGTCACCATGTACATACATCAAATCAAAAATCAAAATAACAAAGGATAGTCCAACTATCAAAATCCCGTCGATCCAGGCTGCCTATGCGAAACCGTCAGAGAACTGCATGTACGAGAACTCCTTCTGGTCCTCGTAATAGTCCGGCTCCAACTCCTGAATCGTCTCGCCATCTGTACCTAAGACAGAGTCTGGTTGGCGTTTAAAGCACCTTCCCATAACCTGGGAGTGAGTGATCAACTCAGTGGAATCATAGAACAAAAGTTAACATGTTATCAATTCAGTCAAGCAGTAATGATAAAGCAGTACAGTCAAACATTCCTAGCTACTCTTGTTAATGCAAGGATGAGATGCAATAATGATGCGTGCCCTTGCCTACATACTCCCTCATGCGACACCATCTTACATTCGCAGCATGCTTTCATCCCTCAGTGCTCCACATCTTCCAGGCACATGTAGTGCGATATGAACATAATTATCGAGTTGTTATTAGTCCTTTCATTCAGTAGGATTGAGAAACTAAGGTACTTCCCTTATATCTGTAACGTCTCGAAAATCGGGGGTCGATCATAAACTCCACTCCCGAGTTCCAGAACATCACTTGTGCAACATAAATGCTTATGATTGAATGTTGTCTATGTTAGTGTATTAAACATGAGTGGGATTAAGCCAAAACAACAAATCATACTCCAGAGACGGTCAAATTACTTAAGCGGAAGACTGTGATAAATATATAAAATGTATAATTGATTGTAAGTCTCTAGAGTTGAACATGTTACCAGGTTAACTAAATACATGTATACTCTAAAAATGGAAAGAAAAGAATATACATGGGTGTTTAAATAAAGGCAAAATACCAAGTGTATGGCATCTAATCAGTAACCCTGTAAACCCCGTCGATCGGAACTTGAATATAAGAGGAATCCTCCTCATCATCATAAAGTCCAGCTCTACTTCGCAAGCATCACCATCATCTGAAACTAAAATAGGGACTGTTTGGTGTGTACAACACCGTCCCGTAACGTGGGAGTGAGTAGCTAACTCAGTGAAAACTATACAGCAAAGGTTAACATGTTATCAATTCAATCAAGCAGTAATGATAAAGCAGTACAATCAAACAAGTCGTAGATCTCTTGTTAATGCAAGGATGACATGAAGAATGATGCATGCCCTCACCACAATCCCCTCTGCGACATCATCTAACGATCGCGGCATGACTCACTTCCTCAGTGCTCTATCACCAACGTCGTTAGTACATGCAATGCGGTGTTATACATATGCTTACCAAGTTCTTATTAGTCCTTTTCATACAGCAGTATTGGAAAGCTAAGACACCTCCCTTATATCAATTCCCAACATTGATCCATTCTAGGGTCGTCAGTCCTAGGGAATCTCATACGATGTTATGGTTTTAGGTCGATGCAAGGGCTGTCAGGGCTGTTGCACGCAATCGTTGCTCCTCTCCCCCATCACCTTATCAATACAGGCCTACTTATATCCTCAAGACTACAACAGGACTCGTTGCCCCTATGCAGTGTCAAGATAAACTTAAGGTCACTACAGAGGGCTGTCAGGGCTGTTGCGCGCAATCGTTGCTCCACTCCCCCATCACCAAACAGTGTAGGCCGATAGCCAGAATATAATGTCTCATACCATCATAATCTGCTTAGAGTAGGGTGCTCACTGGTCACTACGGGGAGGTTTGTGGCCCCAGTGTAGGTCGACAGCTCGACCACAGTGTCCCATACCACCATGCCCAGCTCATGAGTCTTAGAGAATCTTGGTACCATGGTTAATGGGAGTTTCACTGGCAAGCTCAGTGCCTTAGATTCAAATAGTGGCGACCAAACATGGTGAACAAACATCGGTCACTCGGGTTAGTTGATAAGCTCAATTAGGCCAAGCGCACGTTGAGTTGAACGACATGGAATGCATAAGCACTCCGTGTGGCATAGCCACTGCCGAACACCCCAAGCACGACTCAGATTCACTAACTCATCCTATGTGGCGAAGACAACCTCGACCACTATTTATGGAACGGTTTCCGATTACCTGGACTGTTGCACAGCCCCATTCACATACACATACAATAACTAGCATATGATTCATATTCTGCATCCATATGAATAATTATGAAGTATAACTTAAAAGTAAACATTACATACAGGAAATCATACACACATAAAACATGATTCAATTAAACACATAAGCCATGGAGGAAATCATACACTTATTTAGCATGGATAACCCAAGTTACATGATTCATGAAGGGAATCATACACATTATTGATGTAGTTGAGAATCATATCTCAACCCGCATATAGGTACATCTTACTAACTCCTAACTCATTCAGACACTTTTACATACACTTAGTCTACACATTACATCGTACATATTATGTATCCATTAGCATACGTATTAGGCCAACTCCTTTCGTCAAAGGGTTATCACTCATACAACAATCATATATCCATGACAATTAGTCATGGCGAGCATGAAAGCAAATTCCATACTCATTCAGTCATTTTCACAAACACTTAGGCTATGCATACTAACTACATATCGTATGTTGATATATCATGTATTTGACCAAATCCTTTCACTAGGGAGTTGCCCCATATATCACTTGCATATACCCACGACAGATAATCATAGCATGCATGAATCCGTGTTTCGTATTCATTTAAACATTTTCACAAACACATGAGCTACACACTTTAACATATACGGCGTATATTCGCCGTGGCATGATTTAGGGCAAGTCCTTTCACTAAGGAGTTGTAACACATGCAACAGGCATATATACACGACAAATAATCATGTTGAACACAAATTCAAATTTTATACGTATACGGTATTTTCTACAAATACGGGGAATACAGTATATTCAACATAATCAACGTATAACTGAAAAACGAAATGGACAACACTTTATACATGTGAAATAGCATCCTAAGCAAGAATAAATTATTACTTAACATTGAAAGTCTTGGAAACCATAACCTAAACCCATATAGTCCGCACCTTAAGCCAGAAAATGCGTATTCGATATGATTCAGACGATGTGTCTTCGTCAACGGCGGATACGCTACCTATGGCAAGAAACAGGTTAGCTAGAACATCATTGGAACTATCCTAGGCTTCAAAACAGGTTAGGGTTTAGGTTCTCTTACTTAGGAACGAAGCTGGAGTCGCCGAAAAAGCGATGCAGAAGGGTAGATGAGGCACGTAGAGAGACTGGGAAGAATCCTAGGGAGCAGCTCCAACTTCTCCCTCTCTTTCTCTCTCTTTTCTCTCTCTCACTCTCTAGGGGGTTTGGAAAATTCGTATGGGTTAGAAAGCTAAGAGTTTAAGGCCCTTTTATAAGCCCAAACATAACAAAAACAGACTTCAAGTCAAGGTGTACTTAGGTTATAACCAAAGTGGGTCTGTTTCGATCCAGCGGAGCATTTCAAAAGGTCCTGTTATCAAATGCGGTCGGACTTAAGCTCACTAACATCGGATCTTTAGTCAGTTAAGTTTTCAGTCCGATCGGATTTTCAGATCGTCCATGGCGGACCAGTTTCAATTCAACAGTTACCGAACTCCGATCAAGGCCACAAGTCCTTGGACATGTAAGGGTAAATTTTCACTCCCCAAACTCAGAAATCGGGCTCAAAAAATTCTCAATCGTCGAATCTGGTGCCGACAGCCTTTGTAGAACCCCATTCTCGGCTCCTAGCTCCCATTCGTCAGGTTCCGATCCTGGGATGCTACAAGGAGGATTTTCAACATCAGTTTGATTCGTAATAAGCATAACCAATGGCATAACCCACAAACAACAACCAAGAACTCCATTACATTTTCACTATGATCAAAAACTTTACAAGTACAATGAGCATAAAGAGAAATACAATGCTAAAGAACAAAAACTCCAAAATGATCTACAACGTGCTCCTGCCTCAGCGCTGCTGCGAACCAACGTCACCTGCACACAACAGTCGTGCATAAGCTTATAGAAAGCTTAAAGGGTGGTGAAAGTGTGTGCGCAATGTAGTAATATGAACATGCAATGTCAGAGTAATGCGAAATATGCAGATGGATCTATAATATCATGAGCCGTACCATGGCTATGCGATGCAAGACTTGAATGGTATCGGCCATCCCAAGGCCATACGATATGCAATGTAACTCAAGCATACAGATCCTCATCTATACAGCTCAAATATGGAATATCATCGGGGTCTAGTACCCTCTAAACCATATTACCGCCACATCGCGCGTAATAAGGTAAGTGAAAAAGACCTCACTATCCGTCTGCCAATATCGGGCGCGACTCATCGATAGCGGACCCATTCCTCGAGCTGGTCAGACTCAGCCTAGCATTACCCCTACACTCGGGTGGGTAAGGCCGCACCTCTTTCCAACCGACCACGACACAGTGGAGAGCATAACCGTCTGGTAATCGGCACTCAACGCTCATCTACCCACTCGGTTTAGACGTTGGAGCAACCTCTTGGTACCATAAGGGTTTAGGGACTTTCACCCAGGGATATCTATAGCACCCCATGTAGAACAAGATTTTCGGTATCCAATCCTGCCAACCACGATGCGTCTGTGGAGGCTACGGCCCTGATGTCGCTAGGGCGTATAATAACCATGTCACACAAATGCGAAATGCATGATTCATGCTATCCAGTCATGCAACAAATCCTGCGCATATCATGCGCTCATGTAAGGCAACATCGCCTAACCAGGAGCCCATAAACAACCTGCTCGAAGGCATATGCTATGATCAGTCAATCCTCATATCAAGCATACATATGATGCATATGATCATGAGTCATGAAACTATACTAAACATGTAAATGAGTGATGAACCATTCTTACAACGCAAATGGGCCTAGACGGCCTATACACAGCAAGTACGGTCCAGTAATGGGCCCTAAGGAGAGTCGTAATGTGGACATCCAACCAACATTACACTCGTAATGTGGACGTCAAACCAACATTGCTCCCAAGGCATGATCTTTGTAAACATCGCTACTTAGTCTGTATTGGAATTACACATTGCAATGGACCGTAGGTTCATCCCATCGGGCCTTACATATATATCAAATGGGCCATATCTTATGGCCCTTTTATTCATTAGATGAGCCACATAAATGGGTCACACCAATGGGTCTTATGTGCATTGCAATGGGTCAAAACCCGTGGGCCTTGGATTGCATCAAATGAGCTTAACTCATGGGTCTTAAAGGTAACGAATGGGCCACACCAATGGAACCCCATATGTATGCCAAATGGGCCTTAACTCTTAGGCCTTGCACGCATTTCCAAGTGGGCCTAAACCCATAGGCCTTACATATATCAAATGGGCCTAACCCATAGGCCTTATACGAATCAAATGGGCCTACTTCCATGGGCTTTAAAAATGCATCAAATGGGTCCAATTTCATGGGCCTTGGAATACATCAAATGGGCCTAGTCCCATGGACTTGAAACATATCAAGTGGGCCTAAACCCATAGGCCTTTCATAAATCACATGGGCCTAACCCATAGGCCTTTTGTAATTCAAATGGGCCTAGCTCATAGGCCTGTTATAAATCAAATGGGCCTAACCCATACATGAGTGGCCCACCCAACCAACAACTCATGACTTAAAATGATCTCACCAAGTGGATGGACGGTCTGGATGCATCACATGCATCATGGCGGGTCCCACTGTCGCTGGACAGTGAGGACCGAACACAAATCTCACCAAGGGCCCCACCGTCCGTTGGACGGTGGGAGTACAAATACATTAAGGTGGGTGCTACCGTCCGCCTGAACGGTGGACGTAGAATACATACATCATTGTGGGTCCCATGTGGGGCCCACTGCAAATGTTAGGATGTCATCCAACCCGTTCATAAGGTCACTTAGACCTGGATGGAGTGAAGATACAAGTTTCAGATTAATCTGAAACTTCTGTGGGCCCCAAAAGGATTTCAATGGTAGAGTTTAGTTCACACGGTTTCATGTGGTGTGGGCCACCTGAGTTCTAGATCGCGCTGAAATTTGGAGGGGGCCCACCTGAGGAGGGGACCCACCTCATGAACGGTGTGGATCAAACATATACATCATGGTGGGGCCCACGGCTGGAGCCGTGGGTCCCCTGCTGGATGCCCGCCCGCCCGCACGCAGCTGCTGCTGCTGCATCACCTGTCAGAAACAGAGAGGCAATGCCTCTTGCAATTTTTGGGAAAAACCTGATTTTTCGGGGTATTTCACACGGGGGGCCCGCTTAAAAAAAATCCGCCCCTGCCATTGCGTTCTTCAGCTCGCAACCAATCCAACGGGTCTAATATAAAGTATTTTCTATGTTTAGAGAATAAAATAAATTGAAAAATGATCTTTTGAAAGGTAGGGATGCAACCCATAACGCTATGGCCCACCAGATCTCCCAATCAACCCCAACTCTTGGCTCAACGCCTAAAATTAGATGGAGAATGGGATGGACGGTGTGGGTTTCATACTTACATCAAGATGGGGCCTAAGCAAGTGGACCACCCCAAAAGTCTCTTTTTCCTTTCTTTTTTTTTTTATTTTTCATGCAGGGACGTCCAGCGTCCCAGACGCTGTACGGTTCAGTCCTCAAAATACATTATGGTGGGCCCTGTTGAAGTGGGCCACCACTGATGGATGATGTAGTTACAACATTTAAGGTGGGCCCCACTTGAAGAACACTTGGACACAATACCTCAAGGTGGGGTCCATTCAAGTGGGCCACACAAACCTATTACATAAAATAAAATAAAAATAAAATAAAAAGAAATAAAAAGGGATAGAGACATGGGGAGTGGGACACGCTTGTGATGGAGGGACCCCGACATTATGGGCCCTCCCTTAAAAGCAAATCATACAATCAAAAGGGTCCCTCAACACATGGGACCACCAAGATCGAGAATCAACGGTGGAGATCCTCTCTCCACCAAAATGGAAAGTCTAGATGAACTTTTGCAATGAAATAAACATCATGATGGGGTCCATGGAGAATGGCCCCATCATGGAATGATCATGATGATCCTAGTGAGCCATCGGCCACATCTTAGGGTCCCAAGTGAGATCCAAACCATTGATCGGTTGGCCTCACTTGGCCCATCTCAAAAATAGAAAAAACTAGTATGATCTAACACCCACCGTCTGATCTTCTTGCTCCTAGGGGTTCCTTGGCACCTTAGCTTGGATTTCAATGGATGAGATGAGGAATGGAGGGTTGAGATGGGAGATGGTGGGGTAGGAAAGTAGGTCACTTGGAGCTTAGGAATGTTTAGAGAATTCCATACGTGGAATTTTCTTTTGCTTGGAGATTTTTGTAAATGAGAAAGAGAGGAATTGTAAAGGGAGAAAGAGAGTGATGGATGGATGTAGTGAGTGATGGTTGTGTAAGAAATCCTTGACTTTTGAGGCCTTTTGTGTAAGAGAGGTATGGGCTTTGTAAGAAAAGCTTGACTTTTAAGGCTTTTGTGTAAGAGGGGTATGGGCTTTGTAAGAAAAGCTTGACTTTTGTGGCTTTTTTTTTGAAATGGGTGAAAGGGATGTGTACTTGACATGTGATGGATTGATGGATTGATTGATTGATAGGATTGATGTGATTGATGTGACACATCGTAGAGATTCTCTTGGGTTTTGCAACGTGCGGCGTTTTTCTCGCACCGAACGTCGGTCTACAATTCTTGACCAGGGTATCGCCTCGGCGCGCAAATCACGGCATCAGAACCGCAGTGACGGCGCGGTCGCTATGGTAGTGGTCTTGGGCTGAGTCGACTCGGGTTGTCGGCATATGAATCAGGATCGTACGTAAGCATCGGTTAAGGGTCAAAGGTTATCAAAATTTGACCTGTAAGACCGCGGAAGTCTATGGAACGGTACGGTCTAAGATACAGGTCTTACACAAATTTTCCTGATCCGAGGGTGAAATTTGGTCGAATTCTGATGGTCAGAACGCTTTAAAATAAAGCACAAGTAAAACGTTCCAGATTCTAATTTATTTTCTAAAAATCTTCCTTTTCTCACTCTCTTTACTCTAGACGCAAGGAAATGGTCTCAGGACATCGGTTGGGCTTAATTTTTGAAATGATAGTCAAGTTCAACTAGGCGGTCATAATGGTCTAAGTTCATCGCTATCAGACATTCGACGTGCGGTATAGATCCAATACGAAGTTACAAAGCATTCCCAGGAACAACTGGGTTTAGAGTTGAATCCTAGATTTTAGGGTAACGTAGCGGTAACGATTATAGAGGTTTTGGGTCTTACAGATCATATTTAATGTGGTTAGTGCTAATTTTACAGAAAATTTAGTATAGCGCTAGTTAATACACGTTAAATTTCTAAAGAATTAGGTTCTAAATGATTTCTCTGGCTTTGGAATCGAGTTTTGAGAAGTTACCAAGGTGTTATGGTTGACCCATTGTCTAAGGACGCCTAACTCCAGATTAACAAAAATCTGGGGTGTTACAATCTACCCCCCTTAAAATAAAATTTTATCCCCGAAATTGGTTAAGGGTAATGAGTCCCTAGAAAGACTTTAGTATTGACATTCTAAGGAAGGTTTAAATCATATTTAATGACCTAACCTTACGTATAATCTAAATCAACTTCTTCGATCTTGGGCCAATGAGGAAGGGCCAACCACGCTTCCGCTGCGCAACTCTGATCCAACAGTTGTATTATATGACCTAAGTAGATTGGGCTCATAAGGTTCTACCCCCCTTAAAAATCAGTTCAACTCAAGCTCAAGAATTTATGTCTCGATCCGTATATCGGAATGAGGTGTGACTTAGGGCCTATCCTTGACATGGAATGAGAAACAATCTCTTTATGCATTGGTCTTTCTTTGCTAATGATGCGTTCTATGGCATTGGTACCCATGGTTATAGAAATGAGCCTAGTCTCTATTGTGGTTGATTTCAGGGGCAGGTGTGAGTTGATGGCAAGATGTCTAATTCTCTACTGGCTATAAGTCCTCGTCATTTCCCAAAAATAAAGCAATAACTTTTTGTTGTAGGTGTTCGGGCCAACACGGAAGAAAAGTTGTGTAGTGGGTCTGAGCCGGATACAAAGACTTTCGGTCTAACTAGGATAGAAAATTTGTCGTATCAGTCCTTAATCCTAGTCGATGCCGATCTTCTGCTTGATCAGAGCATTGGATCTATAGGTAACTACTAGGATCAAGAATTTAATTCAAACCGCGAATACTTCGCTTATATACAATTCTTTTAGTCCGCGTTCCTAATTGTACTAAGTCTTTGGGAAGGCAATTCTAAAGGGTATGTTGGTTTATCCTAGTGTTCATCTGAGGGATATATATAAGTATGTGACTAGTTTTGAGTCAAGCAAGCTTCCTAAGAGTTACTAAAGGAGCCTTCAGTCATTTTCACAAACACTTAGGCTACGCATACTAATTACATATCGTATGTTGATATATCATGTATTTGACCAAATCCTTTCACTAGGGAGTTGCCCCATATATCACTTGCATATACCCACGACAGATAATCATAGCATGCATGAATCCGGGTTTCGTATTCATTTAAACATTTTCACAAACACGTGAGCTACACACTTTAACATATACGGCGTATATTGGCCGTGGCGTGATTTAGGGCAAGTACTTTCACTAAGGAGTTGTAACACATGCAACACGCATATATACACGACAAATAATCATGTTGAATATAAATCCAAATTTTATACGTATACGGTATTTTCTATAAATACGGGGAATACGGTATATTCAATATAATCAACGTATAACTGAAAAACGAAACGGACAACACTTTATACATGTGAAATAGCATCATAAGCAAGAATAAATTATTACTTAACATTGAAAGTCTTGGAAACCATAACCTAAACGCATATAGTCCGTATCTTAAGCAAGAAAATGCGTATTCGATATGATTCAGACGATGTGTCGTCGTCAACAGCGGATACGCTACCTATGGCAAGAAACAGGTTAGCTAGAACATCATTGGAACTATCCTAGGCTTCAAAATAGGTTAGGGTTTAGGTTCTCTTACCTAGGAACGAAGCCAGAGTCGCCGAAAAAGCAATGCAGAAGGGTCGATGAGGCACGTAGAGAGACTGGAAAGAATCCTAGGGAGCAGCTCCAAATTTTTCCTCTCTTTCTCTCTCTTTTCTCTCTCTCAATCTCTAGGGTTTGAAAAATTCGTTTGGGTTAGAAAGCTAAGAGTTTAAGGCCCTTTTATAAGCCCAAACATAACGAAAACGGACTCCAAGTCAAGGTATACTTAGGTTATAACCAAAGTGGGTCTGTTTTGATCCAACGAAATATTTCTGGAGATCTTGTTATCAAATGCGGTCGGACTTAAGCTCACTAACATCGGATCTTTAGTCAGTTAAGTTTTCAGTCCGATCGGAGTTTCAGATCGTCCGTGGCGGACCAGTTTCAATTCAACGGTTACCGAACTCCGATCAAGGCCACAAGTCCTTGGACATGTAAGGGCAAATTTTCCTGATCCGAGGGTGAAATTTGGTCGAATTCTGACGGTCAGAACGTTTAAAAATAACGAGCAAGTGAAACGTTACAGATTCTAATTTATTTTCTAAAAATCTTCCTTTTCTCACTCTCTTTACTCTGTACGAAAGAAAATGGTCTCAGGACTTCGGTTGGGATTGATTTTCGAAACGATAGTCAAGTCCAACTAGGCGGTCATAATGGTCTAAGTTCATCGCTATTAGACTTTCGATGTGCGCTCTAGATCCAATACGAAGTTACAAAGTATTCCCGGGAACAACTGGGTTTAGAGTTGGATCCCAGATTTTAGGGTAACGTAGCGGTAACAATTATAGAGGTTTTGGATCTTACAGATCGTATTTAAAGTGGTTGGTGCTAATTTTGCAGGAAATCTATTGTAGCGCTAGTTAATACACGTTAAATTTTTAAAGAATTAGGCTCTAAATGATTTCTCTGGCTTTGGAATCGAGTTTTGAGAAGTTACCAAGGTGCTATGGTTGACCCATTGTCTAAGGACGCCTAACTCCAGATTGACAAAAATCTGAGGTGTTACAATATCATTCCCAACAAGGATCCTGTCTTGGGTCGTCACTCCTAGTTAATCTCATATGATGTTGCAATTCTGGGTCGCTGCATGGGCTGTCAGGGCTGTTACACGCAATCATTACCCCACTCCCCCATCACCAAATCAATACAGGCCTAGTTTGTACTCTTGTTGCTACAGGAGGGTCGTCGCCTCCTCGCAGACTCAGTGTACGCTCGAGGTCACTACAAGGGCTGTCAGGGCTGTTACACGTAATCGTTACACCACTCCCTCATCACCAATCAATGTAGGCCGACAGCTCGAATACATTGTCCCATACTAACATATTCGGCTCACGAGCTGGGTTGCTCACTGGTCACTACGGGGAGGCTCGTGGCCCCAGCGTAGGCCGATAGCTCGACCACGGTGTCCCATACCACCATGCCCGGCTCATGAGTCTTAATGGATCAAAGTACCACGGTTATCAGGGTTATCACTTATAAGTTCAGTACTCTAGGTTCAAGCAATAACATCCATATATGGTGAACATATAATAGGTAGATCGAGTTACTTGACGAGCTCGACTAGTATGAGCGCACATCGAATCAATCGACATGAAATGCGTAAGCACTTCGTGTGGCCTAACCACTGCCGACGACCAACATACGACTCGGGTTCGTCAAACATGTCCTACGTGGCGAATGAATCTCAGCCACGAACTCAGGGCCGATTACCGATTGCCTGGACTATATCATAGTCCCAATCTCATCTATTTTCAACAAGTAATCATAAGAAACAGTAAAAACTATAGTGAACAGATAAATCAATAATCTCAAACATGAGCATGTTGAGAAATGCATCACAAACATGATTCCATACACATTCATTTCATAAATAAGCAGACCTCATGATGTAAACATACATGGAGGAATTCATACACATAAATAAGGTAGTCTAGAATTACATCTCAATCCTTATACAAAGTATTTCATAGAAACAATATGCTCATTCAGACATTTCCACAAACGCTTAGAATACATACTTTATCATACATGTGTATGTTGATTATACATGTATTAGGCCAAAACCTTTCACTAGGGAGTTGCCCCATATACCATTTGCATATACCCACGATGGATAATCCTGTCATGCATGACTCCGGGTTCCGTATTCATTTAAACATTTTCACAAACACGTGGGCTACACACTTTAACACATATAGCATATATTGGCCGTGGTTTGATTTAGGGCAAGTCCTTTCGCTAAGGAGTTGTCACACATGTAACAAGCATATATTCACGACAAATAATCATGTTAAACTCAAATCCAAATTCTATACGTATACAGTTATTGCAACAAATACATAGAATACGTAATACTATACATTTTCCGTACGTATTCGTAAAGCAAAACAAACAACACGTTAGACATGTGAAATATCATCCACGTCAGTAATAAATCATTAACTGACATTGAAAGCCTTGAAAACCATAACTTATACGTCTAAAATCTGCACCTTACGCCGGTAAACGTGTAACGAATTCAGTTTAGACACTGAGTCTTGTCAATGGTGGAATGGCAACCTACAAAACGAATTAGGTTAGCTATCATGCTACTTACATCGATGGAAACCCCAAAACAGGTTAGGGTTAGGTTTTCTTACCTAGGAATGAAGTCAGAATCGCCGGAATAGCGATTAGATCGGGATGGTTAAGTATGTATGATAGCAGGGTAGAGTAACAGAAACTTTCTCCTATAACTCTCACACTATCTCTCTCTTTTCTCTCTTCTCTCTCATAGGATTTCTCTCAAATTCGTATGTGGGGAATGAGAGAGGGTTTAAGGTTCTTATATAGGCTAAAAACTTACCAAATTAGACCTAGGGCTAAGGTATACTTATGTTATAGTCAAAGTAGGTCTATTTCGTCTCAACGGAGCACTTCTAGAGGTCCTCTTACTGAACGCGGTCGACTTAAGCTCATAGATGTTGGATCTTGATCAAGTTAAGTTTTTAGTTCGATTGGATTTTTAGATCAAGCGTGGTGGACCAGTTTCAATTCAGCGGTCATCGAAATTCGATCAGGACTACAAGTATACTGACATGAGTAGGCCATCATCCCTGATCCGAGGGTATATTTGGGTCAGATTCCGACGGTCAGAATGCTTATAAATGACGCGTAAGCGACACAACCCAGATTACTTAAATTTATAATTATTTTCTTAAAAAATCTTCATTTTCTCACTCTCTTCACCCCAGACTCAAGGAAACAATCTCAGGACATCGTTCGGACGTAATTCTTGAGGTGATTGTCGAGTCCAATTGTGCGTTCATAATCGTGTAAGTTTATCCTATTAGACTTTCGACGTGCGGTCCAGGTCCGATACGAAGTTTCAAAGTGCTCCCGAGAGCAACTGGGTTTAGAGTTGGATTCTAGATTTCAGGATAATATAGCGTTAATGATTCTACAGGTTTTAGGTCTTGCAGAATGTATTTAAAGTGAACAGTGCTAATTTTATAGCTAGTCTAACTTAGGGCTAGTTAACTTATATTTAATTTCTAAGGGAATTAATCTTAAGTGATTTCTGCTCGAAGTGGTACTCGGGTCTTTTTACGAAATTTTTCGAGTCATTACATTCTTTGATTGTCGATGCTGCTGGGAGCTACTAGATGGGGCCTGCCTCTTCCGATTCTGTCCTCCCATCTGATTTCGATCGCTCTGCGAGCCGGCCCACTCAGTCTCGTAAATCTGGGCCCTCTATACTACCGCCTAAAATGTTAGGAGCTCGTGCCCAATAACACGACCTCGAAGACCATAACGTAAGCCATTCTTGAAACGGCGGGCCTTTCGTCCCTCATCATCAACCATATATGACATAAATCTCGATAACGCCATAAAACGGGCCGCGTACTGCGCCACGGTCATGTCCCCCTGCACCAGAGTCTCGAACTTCAGTGTTCTCTAACGACGAATATAGTCAAGGAAGTACTACTCATCAAATCGGTTGATAAAGTTCTCTCATGTCCTGACATACTCAGGTCCTGCAACACGGGTGACGGAGGTCCACCAATGCTCTGCCTCACCCAGGAGAAGGAATACAGCCAATCAGACCCGCTGCTCAATCGTACGTGTCATAGTATCCAAGCTCTTCTCCACATCGGAGCGCCACCACTCAGCTACAGTTGGATTTGGCTTGCCCTGGAAGCGCAGAGGATCAAGCTGTTTGAACTCACGAAGAACTACACTCGCGCATTCCTACTCAGCCTGGGCTGACGAAACAACTGGGCGTCTACCCTATCCCTGAAGTGCGGCTGTCATAGGATGTAACATCTGTTGTAACTAAGAGGCACTCACAGGTACGGTCGGCTCCTCACAGACCTCAGGTGGAGGAAGTCATCCTCAGGCAGGGAAGCAGGGATCTCTGGTGGTGGAATGAGGGGCGCATATGGTAAATCTAAAGCCTCATGTGGTGGAGCGGGAGTCGATCGGGTCACTCTCCTGGGCAGCATGTCCTATATGAAGAATAAGGATGCTAATTAACCTTGAGAATCACACATTAGGAAACTCAATCGGAAGGTTACACACTCAGAACCTAATCGTTCTCAACGCATAGAAAACATGTGATGTTGTTCTCGGTTATTCCCAAGTTATGTTCTGATACCAACTTCTGTCAAGCTCCGAACTCAAAAACTGGGCTCACAAAATTTTGGATCACCCAATCTGGCGTCGACAACCTCCATAGTACCCCATTCTCAGCTCCCGGCACCTATACACCAAGTTCCGATCCTGGGATGCTACAAGGAGAACTTCTAATCATCAATCTGATTCATAATGAGCATAACCACAAGCATAACCCACGAACAATAATCATAAGAACACCATCACAAAATCTACTATGATCAAAGACTTTTAAGTACAATGCGTCTGAAGGAAAATATGAGATAATACAAATAACGAAAACTTCAAAAGTTTGACTGCACGTTCCTGCTATTATTATGTTACGGCTGCATCCTGGTGTCACCTGCACACATCAATCATGCATAAGCTTATGAAAAGCTTAGAGGGTGGTGTAAGTGTGTGCGTAATATAAGCGTACTCAGAATGCAAGGTCAGGGTAATGCAGAAACATGCTGATGAGTACATGAATGCAATAAGCCGTACCAAGGCTATGTGGTGAAAGATATGAATGTTATCGGCCATATCAAGACTATGTGATGTGAGATACAACTCAAGCATGTCAATCCATCATATATCAGTGAAGTTCTCATTCTGGATAATCATCGGAGTTTAGTACACTTCAAATGGCACTGCTGCTCTCCCAGCCGCACAATCCAAGTGAGCGTAAAAAACCTCACTATCTGCCTGACTAATAGTTTGCCAATACCTATCCGGCACGTCAATAGCAAACCCATTCACGAGCTGGTCAAACTCAGCCTAATATTGCCCCTACCCTCGGGTGAGTAAGGTCACACCCCTTTCCAATCGACCACGACACAGTGGGAAATACAGTCTCCTGGTATTCGGCCCTAGTACGCTCATATATCCACTCGGTCTCGACGTTAGAGTCATCCTCTGGTACCATCGAGTTTAGAAATTTTCACCAAGGGACATCTATAGCACCACGATGCTTAGTAATAATATTTTCGGTATCCAATCCAGCCACCCACGATGTCTCTGTGGAGGCTATGGCCCTGATGTTGCTAAGACATATAATAATCACAATCACACAAATGTAAGTGCATGAATCATACTACCAGATATGCAATAATCCTACGCGTATCGTGCGCTCATGTAGGACAACTCCATCTATCAGGGAGCCCATAAACGATCTGTCGGAAGGCATATGCTATGATCAGTCACTTCTCATATCAGGCTTACATATGATGCGTATGTTCATGAATCATGGATCTATACTATATCTGTTATGTGGTGATGGGCTCTGATTAAAATGAAGATGGGCCTAGACAGTCTACGCACTAAAGGTATGGGCCTATCAATGGGCAATGCAGACATTTAACCAACATTATCCTTACAATGTGGACATCAAACCATCATTGCTCCCAAGGTATAGCCCACTATAAAGGTCAACATATATACGATGGCAGAATCATACTACAATAGGCCTTAGGTACATCCTAATGGGCCTCCAGTACATCAAATGGGCCTCATAGCATGGGTCTCGTATATATCGAAGTGGGCCTCAACATCGGGCCACAAATACGTCAAGATGGGCCTGATTATGTGGGCCTTGCATACATCACAATGAGCCTCATAATATGGGCCTCATATTTATTAAGGCAGGCCTCAACATCGAGCCTTAAACAAACCAAGGTGGGCCTCGACAATGGGCCACAATTATATCAAGATGGGCCTGATCGTATGGACCACATGTAAATCAAGGTAGCCTCAACAATGTGCCTTAAATTATCTCCAAGATGGGTGGACGGTTTGGATGAAACACATACATCATGGTAGATCCCATAGCGATTGAAAGGATGGATGACATAGATGAGGTACATACCCATGGTGGGGTCCACACAAATGAGAGGTGTGGATTACAGTACATACATCAGGTGGGTCCCATGTGGGGCCTACCATAATGTTTATTTTCCATCCAACCCATTGATAAGGTTACTCAGACCTGGGGCCCATAGTAATGTTTATTTTCCACCCAACCTGGGCCCACTGTAATGTTCATTTACATCCAATCTGTTCATAAGGTCACGTGGACCAGGGGCCCACCATAATGTTTAATTGCATCCAATCTGTCCAGGGCCCACGGTGATGTTTATTTGCCACCCAAACGGTTCATAAGGTCACGTGGACCTAGAGCCCACGGTGATGTTTGTTTGCCATCCAAACGGTTCATGAGGTCACTCAGACCTAGGGCTCACCGTAATATTTATATGACATCCAATCTATTTAAAAGGTCACGTGGACCTGGGAAAAAGTGGGGCCCACTGGAATGTTTATTTTCCATACAACCTGTTGATAGGGTCACAGGACCATGGTGCCCCCTGCAATATTCATTTGCCACCTAAATTGTTCATAGGGTCACGGTCAGGGGCCACCGTAATGTGGTTCGCAAATCCAGCCCACCCATTATAAGTGTCCCACTTGGCTGAGGGTTCAGACCAAGTTTCAGCCGCACAAAAATTTCAGGTAGGCCCTACCAGGTGATTTTATATGTTGTAGGCATGTCTTCCCATGATTTTAGATGGTATGGCCCACCTGAGTTCCGTATACGGCTAATTTTTGGGGCAGGACATTTTTAGAAGGGGGCCCCACAATGGACGGTGTTGATGTTCAAAACGCATCACGGTGTGGCCCACAGCTGGGGCCGTGAGGCCCAACCCATTCGCCTGTCTCTGACAGCGGCAATAGCAGGTGCTGCTGCCCTGCTTCTTTTTTTTTTTTTGAAAACTGAAAATCTTATGGTTTTTAGTAGGTGGGGCCCGCCATAGGAAAATCCAACCCAACTATTGGATTCTACGGCCCATGATCGACCAAATGATACTAATATACGATGTGTTTTTGGCGAATAGAAGTATCTAGGTGGGTTTTGACGGTAACAACATTATTTCTTATGGTATGGCCCGCTTGATTACCTAATTGGCCTCATTTTTCGGCTCAACGCCTAAAATGGCCTGAAGAAAAGGATGGACGGCTTGGATTTTATACATACATCAAGGTAGGGTCCGCATGAGTGGTGCACTCAAAAGTCTTGAACCAAGCTAATATTTTTGTCACATTTCACGGTTTCCCTGGCCACGTCCAGCGTCTCCAGACGCTAGACGGTCTGTATACAGCACAAGCATCATGGTGGGTCTCACATGTACATGGCCCACCATGCATGTATGTATGTATATATATATATATATATATATATATATATATATATATATATATATATATATATATATATAATAACATAATATATTATATAGTATGTTGGACTTCCCACCATCCCAAAATGGACGGTAGATTTCACCTAAAATGTGGTGGGCCACACCGTTTGATGGATTGAGTAGATTTAACATAGATTGGTAAGGCCCACATCATTCTAGGGAAAGGATAAGGATAGGGAGAGAGAAAAAGGGAGAGAGACAGTGATAAAGAGGTGGGACCCCGCTACTATGGGCCCTCCATGGTTATAACTTAACTTAAAATGAACGATGGATCACCCAGCTCTTGCACTCCTCCTTGATCCCTTAGGCTCCTAAGCTCCTTGCCTTCAACTTTAATGGAGGTTGATAGGGTTTTGATGGTGTAGATGAGAGATGAGAGGGTGAGCCACACTTGGCCTTAGGGAGAGTTGGGGAGGATTGGACGTTGGAATTTTTGCTTGGGAGAGATTTAAGAAAAGAGAGAGAGGATGGACTGATATGGATGGGATGATGTGGTGGTTGTAATTAATGAGGTATGGTTAGGTTTGAAAATTGATAAAGGAGGGATGGTGAGGGAGAGAGAGAGTTGACTTTTGAAAAGGGAGGAATGGGTTGCATGTACTTGGGTAAGGCTTGTACTTAACATCGATTGATGGGACATCTCGTAGAGATTCCCTCGAAGTTTACAACGCACAACATTTTTTCTCGAAATGATCGTGGGCCCTCATCTTCTGACACGGGTATCGGTTCGGTGCGCGAGTCACGGCGTTAGAACCGTGGTGACGGCGCGGTCGCTAAGGTATAAGTTTCGGATTGAGCCAACTTTGGTATGCATGACTCAGCTTAGGTTCATGCGCAAATATCGAATACAGATCGAGGATTGCTGGAATTCGACCGAAAGGACCGTGGAAGCCAACGGAACGGTACGATTTAGGATACGGGTCTTACAACTCTTCCCTCCAAATAAAAAATTTTATCCTCGAAATTTAGACAATCATTGTAAGTAAACGTTTCTCATAATAGAAAAGAAAGCAATGCATCGTCATATAAAATCGGAGACAACATACAAAATATATCATACAATCAATCATTAGAGAGATGGGGATAACGCTCTCGAATATCCGCCTCGTTCTCTCAAGACGCCTCATCAACAGAATGGTGACCCCACTGAACTTTCACCAAGGGAATGACCTTGGTCTAAAGGACCTGCTCCTTCCGATCAAGGATACGAACTGGCTGCTCAATGTAAGAAGTGTTCTCGTAAACCTCTAGCGGTTGCCAATCAATAAATGAAACGATGTCTGACCCACACTTTCTCAGCTGTTTTTCACTTCCTAGTCTTGATATGGCCAATAGCATTCATATCTTGCACCACATAGCCTTAGTACGGCTGATTGCATTCATGTATTGATCAGCATGTTTCTGCATTACCCTAACCTTGCATTCTGAGCACGCTTATATTGTGCACACACTTACACCATCCTTTAAGCTTTTTATAAGCTTATGCACGATTGATGCGTGCAGGTGATGCCAGGACGTAGCTGTAGTATAGTAGCAGCAAGAGCGTGTAGTCGAGCTTTTGGAGTTTTCGTTATTTGCATTATCTTGTATTTCCCTTCAGACGCATTGTACTCAAAAGTTTTTTATCATAGTGGATTTTGTGATTATGCTCTTATGGTTATTGTTTGTGGGTTATGCTTGTGGTTATGCTCATTATAAATCGGATTGATGATTAGAAATCCTCCTTGTATCATCCCAGGATCGAAACTTGGTGTATGGGTACCGAGAGCTGAGAATGGGGTACTATGGAGGCTGTCGATGCCGGATTCGGCGATCAGAAATTTTGTGAGGCCGGTTTTCGAGTTTGGGGTGTGACAGTCATGCCATGTGTAGTGTAAATCAATTTTCAGAGGAGTTAGAGACAAGAGGAGTTAAACACATGCACACGAGAGAGAGCATTAAATGTTATACTTTTTTAAAAAATTAAAAGTACTATATGCAAAAATAATAGTCTCATCAAACCTGTCTCTCTTTCGGCATTAAATGTTAAAGTCACGTCAAATGAGATATTTATCTAGTATTAATTGGTAGAGCCTTCCAAAAAGCAACTCTATATGGATGCTAAAGCCAAGCGATGTAAGGATCATGACAACTTTTCAATGTAGGAGTTCAGAGATGTGAGGACTTTGGTCGAGACGCACACGAGATATATCTCTTGTATACGTGGCCATATACAACAGGTCATGTTGATGTGAAAAAATCAAAGAGATTTTCACAACCAATCGTCCGAATTCTTCCCAATAATGAAGACTATGCAAGGCCACCGCCTCCTCGAAGCCTATATAAACATCACTCCATGAAGAGCTTCAAGCCCCACATCATTACAACCAAGCACGACTTTATTTTTCCGTCGACCATTGACGTTTATCTTTTTATCTTTTTCTCTTTTTTCTTTTTTTTTTTAGTTTAACCCCATTGTTGCTCATGGCATGGAGCCCGTACTTAGTTTTAGTTTCTAGTTTATGCCCTCACCCTTCATACACAACATTCCGATAGATCGTAAAGAATATCGTTCGATTTCAAATGGAAGGCTGCGAGGCTTTCCTGTTACGTATTAGGTGATTTAACCGGATATCTCGCCACGAAGTCCATTCCACACTAGTGTAGACACCCCACCTTAGGTCAATAAGTTGTTTAAGATTTAAAAAACCTCAATCCATACCCATAACCCCAATCTGAACCCAATCCAAACCCCGATCCATACCTCGAACCCTAATCCATACCTGGATCCATAACATAAATCTTAATCTACACTAAACCCTAGGAACCAACCCTAAAACCAGTCAACTCAATCACATGAACCCAATAAAAACATAACCCTAAACCTAAACTCTGATAAATCATAACCTGTCAAGTCAGCCCATTGAATCAACTCACCCGGTCAGCCCACATAGCCTACCCATTTAACTCACATTGTCAAGTCAAGTCTATAAACCTATTTTAGCCCAAGCTCATTCCAAAGCCCAAATCGATGTACAAAAAGGGACAACAAAGCAACTTCAGATAAACAAAGTAGTTTATGTGTATGGGAGGAGCCTCCCTCCGAAGTTGAAGCAAATTCGAGGGACGAGCAGTGCCCTTACCACGTGGCCTTGACCATACTTTGGTCAGATACTCACTTGTGTACAGCTAGCCTCTTTTCCAATCACATGCATGCAATGAATTTTGAAGTTACTTCGGTGCCTCTCCTTAAAGTTAAAATGACATATTATGCCATCAATCCAGCCCATAAGATCTTGCCACATGAAAATATCAAATCTCAGCCATCCAAACCCTTTATAGCCTCAAGCTTTGCAAGATTTACCATAGAACTAGGATGGGGGGCTGTAAGTGCTATGATTTCATATCCCTTTAGTTGTCAAATTTTGTGGTGCCAAAATCTATATCTATGTCTTATATATCTTGTGTTTTATGTTTGAAGACTAATCATTAAGACATATCAAGACATCGCATTTCAAGACAAGATCTTAAAAGAAGAAAGTTTTCAAGTCTTGATGAAGAAATCAAAAATAGAAGTTTTCAAGGTTATATGTTCAAGGGTTGATCAAGTTCAAGCTTACTAGAAGACTTTGTGAAGTCAAGATCAAGCTTATGAAGGCCTACTACAAGTGTTGAATATTCACAAGCTTCTCTTAAGGGTCATCTGAGTGTTAAGACTTTCAATGTCCATCTCACTTTTAAGGTTTATTTGACCTTAGATTGACCTTAGGATGGGCTTTATTGGAGGTCATTTCGGATACATAACTCATATATTTTTATATGCTTGTTTGGAGTGTTTTAAGACCAATCCTATGGACTTTAAGACCAGTCCTAGCTTTGCTACGACCAGTCTTAGGTTTTTCAGGACCAGTCATAGGTAGTTGAAAATTTTCAGATCTTTCTAGCTGTCCTACGACCAGTCCTGGACATCCTACGACCAGTCCTGGAAGTTCTACGACTCATCCTTCGACCGGTCGTAGCCCTACGACTCAAACTCCAGCAATCATTTTTAGGGTCCTACGACCGGTCGTAGGTGTCTCACGACCAGTCGTAGGCGGCCCACGACCGGTCGTAGACCACCCTCGACCGGTCGTGGAATTGAAAATCAAATTTCGCGGAAATGTTTCGAAAATCTTTGGAGCTACGACCAGTCCTAGGATCCTAAGACCAGTCGTAGACGGGATTTTTCAGTCTATAAATTGAGCACGAACTTCAGAGTTTTAGTACTTCAAATCAATTCTATTCAAGCATTCTTTAGGCTATTCTCTGAGATAAGTTTGTGTTTATTTTAAGCTGCTTTGTGCTTATTTAATATTCATTTTGCTAGCTTATTCTTATTTGATTTTCATCTACATTTCAATCTTATTAGAAAATGAAAATTTCTGATATTCCTTCTTCTGGATTCAAAATCAAATAGATCTAGCCCGTTTGATCTAAAATCAATTTGACTTATAACCATTCTTAAAGTGAGTATTGGACTTTGAACGTCGAATCGAACTTCTACTCCAATTGGTTCTACGGAGCTTCATCAAAAGGTGATTCAGGTATTTTACATGTTTTGTAATTTACTTTCTCTGGTTTTTGTTTGAGATTCGCCATAAAAATCTCATTGTAGTGGTTATCTGAGGAGAGCCAGAAAACTCAGATTGTGGGGTTTTTGGATTGTGTAAGCCCGAGATCAAAGACACAATTGTGAAGGTTTTAGGTGAACCTGTGAAATCTATTTTGATAGTGCATGCTAATATCCCCTGTGTGAGGATATTAGGAGTGGAGTAGCAATCTGTGTGGCTATTGGATAACAGTTCGTGTACACACAGGCGAACCACTATATATCGTTGTGTTGTGAATGTGCTTTATTCTTTCATTCTTTTATTCATTCTGTTTTGTGGAGAGTGTTTGTGGATGAATGTTGTAATCACTTCAAGCAAGTGTGGATGAATGTTGTAATAACTTAGGATTTATTTTCTGCAAGTTATTTTGATTTCATTGCTTATTATTCCTCTTTGGTTTGTGATACAAGGACGTTCTAGAAATAAGGTTGTCCAACCTTAAACCTCTGATTTTTGGTGTAAGGTTGTCCTTAGAACTGATAAACTATCAATCTCTTTATTTTAGGCTATTGTGATTGTTTTATTTTCAGCATTGTGCTTTAAATCTTTTATTATTTCGCTGTTATTAGTTTTAGTTGGCATTGCCCTATTCACCCCCCCTCTAGGGCATATAGCTAGGCCCTTTCAAGTGATATCAGAGCCTAATAGCTCGTGCTTATTGTTTATTTATTGGATTTATTTCCTGAGCTAACGATCTAAGCTATATTAAGATGTCTAATTTTGATAGCCTATCAGTCACTAGGCCACCACCCTTTAATGGCACAAACTATGCCTTTTGGAAAGCCAGGATGAGGATCTTCCTCAAATCCTTTGATGAAAGTGTGTGGCTGGCCACAGTGAATGAATGGAACCCTCCTATCACTAAAGTAACTAATGGCGATGGTTCAAAATTTATGAAAGTAACGGCTTATTCGCTTTGGACCACACTTCAGAAAAGTAAAAGTAGTGCAAATGCAAAAGCACTAAATGCAATTACTTGTGCATTATCACCAGATGAATTCAAAAGAATCATCTCGTGTGAAAATACAAAACAAGCATGAGATATATTAGAAATGACACACGAGGGTACATCTATTGTCAAGAAATCTAAAGTCCAACTCCTCACAACTAAATTTGAAGAAATTCATATAGAGGAGAATGAGATGTTTATGGACTTCTACACTAGATTGAATGACATTGTGAACTCTATATGAGGTCTTGGTGATAGAATCCCTGAAAGTAAAGTGTGCGAAAAAATACTACGTTCACTTCCTGAACGGTTCAATTCTAAAGTGACCGCGATTCAGGAACTTCGTGATACAGATACCATGAGGGTTGAGGAATTAGTTGGTTTACTTTAAACCTATGAGTTATCCTTTAAGGCTCCTAAAGGAAAATCAATAGCTCTCAAATCATCTAAAAATATTTCACAAGAGAGTACTTCGGATTCAGAAAATACCGAAGATGATATGACACTTTTAGCAAAAAGGTTTTACAAAATTTTTAAAAATAAGAAAAAGGTTGATTTTCAAAAATCAAATGATAAGAGACGATCTAAACCTAGAACTCGTAAATCCTTGAAAGATAGTCAATGTTACAACTGTCAAGAGTATGAGCACCTTTCTAACAAATGTCCTAAAAAGGACAAATCGAAAAGGAAAAGCATGATGGCTACTTGGGATGAATCATCTGATTCTGAATCCTCTTCTAAATCAGAAGATTCTGAAACCGAGTCGGGCGATGGTGTTAAAGCCCTTATGACTCTAGCCAAGATTACCTATTCAGATCATGATGATATATCTAGTGAAGAAAATCTGAATAGTGATTGCGATAATGAAGATGATCTTAAAGATGCTTATAATGCCCTTTATAAAGAGAGTTGTAAAATTGCTGTCAAGTTTAAATTACAAAAAGAAAAATTTTCTAAGCTTAAGGAAGATTATGAGTCTCTTGTCTTAGAAAAGTCTCATATTTCTGATTCTTTTGAAAAAACTAAAAATGAATGGTTTTTACCGAATAGGAAGGCTTTAGGAACGATTCGACTCTCTTTGTCTAAGAGAGTCGCCTTCAACATATCCAAAATGAAAACAACAAAAGAATTAATGGAAGCTCTAGCTACCATATATGAAAAACCCTCAGCATCCAATAAGGTTCATCTTATGAAACAACTATCCAACATGAAGATATCAGATGGTGGGAGCGTGGCTGAACATCTAAACGAGTTCAATACAGTCACGAGCCAGTTGGAATCCGTCGGTATCGTTTTTGAGGATGAGGTCGGGGCGCTATTAATCTTATCCAGTTTGACAGACAGTTGGGATGGTTTGGTCATTGCTGTGAGCAATTTTTCAGGGTCGACAAAGCTGAAATTTGATGATGTGGTCGGTCTAGTTCTCATCTAAGAATCTAGAAGGAAGGCATCAGAAGTTTCAGGGGATTCTGGGAATGCTCTAAACGTTGGAGGAAGAGGAAGGTCGCTGAACAAATGAGGTAATAAACACGGGCATTCTAAGTCAAGGAAGAAGTCTAAGGGACCGAAAGACAAAGACGAGTGTTGGCATTGCGACAAGAAGGGGCACATGAAACATGATTACAGGGTGCTTAAGAAACAAGATGGAAGCACTCAATGTGGGAAAGATTCAGTGAATCTATCTTAGGAGAGTGACACAGAGACGTTGATCTTATCTCTTAATGCGAGGAATAAGTCTTAGGTTATAGACTCGGGTGCTTCATTTCATGCCACTTCATGTAAGGAAGTTCTACGTGATTATGTGTCAGGTGACTTTGGGAGAGTCAACTTAGGTGATGACGAGCCGTGCAGTATCATTGGAAAGGGAGACGTTCAGGCCAATCAGAAAGATGGAACAGTTTTGAAATTGAAGGATGTCAGATATGTACCGAGTTTGAGAATGAATCTGATCTCAGTGGGGCAGTTGGCCGACACCGGTTATGTGACGACATTCACCAGTGATTCTTGGAAGATCACAAAAGGTGCCTTAGTGATATCTCGAGGCAAAAAGGAAGGTACTTTGTACGTGACTTCAGTATCGTATAGTTCACTCGCAGTCGCATCAACTGGAGTGAATGGGCAGTTATGACATTAGAGGTTGGGACATATGAGTGAGAAGAGGATAAAATTTCTATTGTTAAAAGGGAAGCTACCAGGACTGAAGTCTATTGACTTGGAATTCTGCGATGACTGCGTGTATGACAAGCAGAAGAGGGTAAGCTTTAATAAGATAGGACGCGCTCTAAAGACGCATCTATTGGATCTTGTACCCACTGACGTTTGGGAGGCACGGGTATCATCTCTTGGTGGCTCATGTCATTTTATTTCCTTTATTGATGATGCTAGTAGAAAACTGTGAGTTCATTTCTTTGTAACATCCAAAATTTTTTACTATTTTGGATTTTCAAAAATCCTTAAATTATTTTTTATTAATTAACTTATAACATCACTTAATGACCATTAGCACTCAATATTAGTTTATATAGGGGGTGGTACCAATAAAGAACCGCATAAGTCCAATTAATCAACCGTAGGAAGTCAACGAATCCGCCTGATTGCTTGAACATCAGGTGTAGTTCCATGATTTACTCGCATAGGACCCAAATATAACCGACCCGTCGTTAACTAATCAAGACAAGCATAACTAAATTAAAGATCTAATCAAAACCGAGTCAGATGAGGTCCGGATCTTAATTAATAAACCAAATCAACCTTTGTAACGTCCCGTCCAACCAGCACAGTATCTTGTGGTGTCCACGTAGGATTTGCCGCAGGACCATTTGTTTAAGCCACTCGTGGTGGGGTACCATAAGTTGATTGACCTATGATTAGCTCATTTGAGTAGACCAGACAGGTCATGATAGGGCCTAGTACGAGCCGCCAAGCCAGATGACCGTTTACATTTAGCATCAGCCCGTACGGGCTATACTGCGGCGCAGAAAGGTTAGAAAATTATAAAAATTTAAGGAAACATATATCTCACTGGGCTTGTGGTCCATCGCGGACCGCAGACTCATTGGACACCTAAAATCTAAGTATTTGAGCCGTTACTACAGTACATGTCAACCCTCCCAAGGCCAAAGTCAAAATCTGTCATGGGATATCGAAACTAAGACACCGGGCCTTCCAGCCGTCGGATTTCTTCAAAATTTATGGTGAAGGTCTAATGTAGTGTCCTACACCCATCCACAAAATTTGGAACCCGATCATGGCACGGTAACCGTTGATCGCAAATCGGACCCGTACGATCAAACCAAATATCCGATCGTCTCTAAAATTTACATGGCCCTTCATCGGGCCATGGTCCACCTATCCTATAAGTTTCATTTAAGAGGACCATAAAAACCTCTCCAATCACCGGAATAGACCCCATAGGGTCACTTAAGGATCGGGACCATATGGTCAAACCCATATCCGATGGTTTTTAAATCTTGCATGGCCCTTCATCGGGCCATGAAGCACTTATCCTGCGGTGTATATCGATATGTACACCCCATAGTGGGCCCAAGATCTTAGAAAGACCCTCCCATAGGTCTACTATGGTAAAAACTTAGCCCTTAGGGCCATTTACAACAATTTTGACATTATAAAAAAGGTCTTCTCTTAGGCACCCCTCTCCCCATACGATTTTTTTCCTAGGAAAAGAAAGAAAGAAAAAGAGAGAGAGAAAGAGAGGAAGAAAGAGAGAAAGAAAGAGAGTGAAGGAGAGTGAAAGTGGACCTTAGATCAAGGTGGGGCCTAAGAAGAGCAACCCCCACAATTTCCTACCTCTCCTTTAAGAAGAAACCCTCATCTAAGGCCGTTCTTTCATTCTGTTGAGCATCTAGGTAAGGTCCAACATCTATTTTCCTTGAAACCCTTATGATTAGGGGAATTTACATGGAAACCTAACCTCCAAATGTTGCTTTAGGAATTTTGGCCGATCAACCTCCGAAATTCACATCTCATAAATCGTCTCCAAGCCTCCAACAAATTCAAAGGTGCGGACTATTGCTCTTAGGTGGCCTAGCACCAATTTTAGTATGAAATTAATGATTTTGATTGTTTGGATGACACATTTAGAGAATCTAGAGAAATCCCTAGGAATTGCATGTTTGTTGAAATTGTACAGAATTGTGTGTTTAGATCTCATGAGGTTGTTCTTAGTTCTTGCATGATGTTATGTATGGATGATTCTATACTCATGCTTTGTTGATTCATTTTCATGTATTCTTGCTTCATAATACGTATGATTTCAATACCATTATGCATATGATTTCTTATGATGGAGGAAGTGCTTAACTTCCTCACACCCACACACACTCACATATTCACATGCACTTATTTCTTGATACGGTTAGTCTTGCGTGCTATTAGAATCTAAATTGTGTGTTGTGGAGTGTGAGAACATGATGTTGTTTATTCTAGTGATGCATTGGTAGTCGGCGTGGTATAAACTACTATTCGTACCCTTGGGTTGGTCAGAACTATGAGGAGAGTGAAGGTGATCTCGTTGGTAGGACCACCTCGAGACTAAACTATAGATCTGGGCGGGTGTGTTCGGATGGCTGTAGTTCGACTACATGCGTCTCTTGTGCCCGATGTCACCCGTCTCACGCTCGCCTGACTCTTGCAGTTTAGTCTACTGTCTGACCGACTCTGTTTGTTAACCTTGTATGCTCATATATATTTGAAACCTGAACCACCCTACAATCGTTGTAGCCCATTAATAACTCACTTAAAATTGATCCACAGCCTCGTGAGCTAGGCATGGTGGAATGAGACACTGTGTTTGAGCTGTCGGCCTACGCTGGGGTGTCGCTTCTCCCCGTAGTGACCGCGAGCGATGCCTTTCTCTTGACACTCCTTATGTGCTTGAAGTCGGGGATGAGAAACCCAATGTGATCACGGGCCTCAAGGTCTCGACCTCACGCATTGGGGGGTCTTAGCCTCACAACCGGCTTAGGGCATTGATATGTGGGGTGCATCAGATTCTCCAATCTGTTGGATGAATGGACTTAACTAATAACTCGGCTACCACGATCGCATTGCATCGCATTAGTTAGGGTGGTGACTCGGAAGTCGAGGTCGCAATGAGGGAATGCTGACATACGCGATCATTAGATGGAGTCGCTCAAGGGAGCGTTGTGGCGAGGGCATGCATCATATCATTCCGCATGCATGCATTTTAATAAGAGTTGATAGGTGTTGATGATTGGCTACGTTTCATTAAATTCATATTATAATTGATGCCTGTTGTCACTTAAGATTAATAGTACCCACTGAGTTGATCACTCACTCCCACTCTTGGACGGTATTTTAAAATACTACCCAAACTCTTTAGTAGCTGCAGGTTGTGCTGAGTTCGACGAGCCGTACGGCTTGAGCTTAAGCGAGGAGGACGAGTTCTCCTACTTCCAGTTGATGGGCGGTTCTCCAGCGGCTTAGGAGACTGGATTCTGGGGTGTGAGTCGTGGGCTCAGCGCACCATTCTTTTGGACATATGTTTCTCTTGTAATTTTTGTTGGGCAACGCCTTGGGCAACCCCTTTATATTCTTTTGGACTTGTACATATATATATATATATATATATATATATATATATATATCTTTTACTTCAGTAGACTAGATGTAGTTGCATTTCATGCTTCAAGTAGTTCCAGGCTGCGCGTTTAAACTTGATTAATCTTAAAACCATAAAATTGATGATAAGTGACACTCGGGAACTCGAGAGTCGAGCGTATGAACAACCTCCGATTTTCAGGGCGTTACATTCTTAAAACATAAATCTGATGTATTTGATGTGTTTAAGAAGTGAAAAGTTATGGTAGAAAACGAGACAGGTAAAACAGTAAAGTGTCTCAGATCTGCTAATGGGGGAGAGTATTGTGACAAGAGGTTCGAGGAGTATTGTGTAGCAAGTAGAATCAAACATCAGAAAATGATTCCAGCGACACCGCAGTAGAATGGTGTGGCTGAGCGCATTAACAAGACCATCCTTGAGCGCGTCAAGAGCATGAGGTTACATGTAGGATTTTTCAAGACCTTTTGGGCAGATGTTGTAAATACTGTCGTATATCTTATTAATAGAAGTCCCTCAGCACCATTTGATGGCGGGCTACTAGAAGAAACGTGGACTGAGAAAGAAGTGAACCTTGTACATCTCAGAGTGTTCGGTTGCACTTCATATGTTCACATTGATGCAGAGCATAAAAACAAGCTGGATGTGAAGTCCAGGAAGTGCACGTTTATAGGCTACGGGCAGCATGATTTTGACTACAGATTTTGGGATGCAAAAAATAGAAAAATCATCAGAAGCAAGGATGTAGTCTTCAACGAAAATGTGATGCATAAGGACAGTGTACAAGAAAATAAGGCCGAGAAAAAGAAATTCGTAGAGTTGGAAGAGTTATCGGATATGTGTGTTACAACACTACAGGATGATCATGCACATGAGCATTATGAGGCAGAGCCACAAACACTGGATGTGAGGAGGTCTACTCAAGAGAGGAGACCTACAGTCTGATACTTACCCTCCTTACATTATCTACTGCTAACAGATAATGATAAGCCAGAGTGTTTTGAAGAGACATTACAGTCAGATACACGGGTTGAGTGGGAGCAGGCCATGGATGATGAGATGGACTCTCTTGAGTCTAGTCGTACATGGGAGCTAGTCACTCTACCTAAGGGTAAGAAAGCTTTTCATAACAAGTGGGTTTACAGATTGAAGAAGGAGCACGATGGTTCGAAACGGTATAAGGCCAGATTAGTTGTGAAAGGGTTTCAACAAAAGGCAGGTATTAATTTCACTAAAATATTTTCACCGGTAGTGAAAACGTCTACGATTCACATGTTCCTGAGTATAGTGGCTACAGAGGACTTACATCTAAAGCAGCTAGATGTTAAGACAACCTTTCTTTATAGAGGCCTTGAAGAAGAGATATATATGCATCAGCTGACAGGATACGTGGCACAAAGTAATGAGAATAAGGTGTGCAGACTGAAGAAGAGTCTATATGGCCTGAAGCAGGCCCCGAGACAATGGTATAAGAAGTTCGACAATTTCATGTCGGGAAACGGTCTTAGGAGATGTCATGCAGACCACTGTTGTTACTTGAAAAAGTTTGATACGTTGTATGTAAGACCCATATCCTAATCCGTACTATTCCGTCGCTTCCCGCGATCCTTCTCGTCAAATTTCGGCAGTCCGCGACCTGTAGTTGACGTTGCGCACGACTGTAACTCGTATCCCATACATTTAAGTTAGATTAATCCGAAACTTGTATCATTGCGACCGCACCGTCGCCGCGGTTCTAACGTCGCGACTCATATATCGATCTGATACCCTGACTAAGAGATGTGGGTCAACGTTTATTTTCAGAAAACGCTACGCGTTTACATTCTCAAGAGAATCTCTATAAAGTGTCAAATCAATCCCATCAATCAATCACCCATCAATCACTTTATGTCAAGTACAAGCAACCATACCTCTCTTACATCACCCTTACCTAAAGTCAACTCTCTCCCTCTCTCTCTCTTACACCACCTTACATGTTAAGTACCACTCACATCACTCCATCACTCACCTCACATCTCCCTACATCTCATCTCTCTCTCTCTTTTCTCACACTAAACCCAAGCAAGAGAGCACTCCCACGTCCAAGCTCCTCCAAGTGAAAAAAATGTGATTTTTAGTGGCCCACTTTCCACTCCAAAACCCATCATCCTAGCCATCCATTTTCCATCTCCACCATCAAAGTGAAGCTCTAGGAGAGTAGTTTTCCAACGGACCAAGAAGATCAAGTGGTGGGTGCTTCCATAGTCTAGTTTTTCATATTTTTAAGATGGGCCAAGTGAGGCCAACCGATCAATGGTTTGGATCTCACTTGGGACCCTAAGATGTGGCCGATGGCCCATCTCGATCATCAAATCATTCCATGATGGGGCCATTCTCTATGGACCCCATCATGATATTTACTTTTCTTGCATTAAGAGGTCATATAGACCATTTATTTTGGATGGGGAGGGATCTCCATCGTTGATCTTTTATTTGGATGGCCCATATGCAATGGGACCCATTGATGTAGATTGGATGCTTGAAACGAAGGGCCCATAGTGTCAGGGTCCCTCCATCACGCGTGTCCCACTCTCCTTCTCCCTCTCTCTTTCTCTCTCTCCCTCTCTTTTTTTATGATTTATGTGATGGAATGGCCATGTGGCCCACCCGAATGGACCCCACCATGGAGTATGTTTTGGATTTAAGCTTATCATTAAGTGGGGCCCACTTTATATAGGGGTCATATCCACCCCACCTATCATTAGATAGCCCAAAGCAGGGCCCACCTTAACATATCATTCAGCCCAAATATTAGCCAGAGACGCTGTCTCTAGATGTCTCTGGACCTAAAGGTAAAACACAAATATTGCCTTGGTTAAGGCATTTGAGGTGGGCCACTTATATAAGCCCCACCATGATTTATGTTTCTAATCCAAGCCGTCCATCCTCTTCCCCAACTTATTTCAGGCGTTGAGCCGAAAACTGAGGATGATCCGAGTATCTGGTGGGCCATAGTGTTGAAAATAGTATCAATATCATTGAAATCCACCCAGATCTTTCTTACACACTCAAAAAGGGCCAATATTGGTCTTGATTGAATGGTCATGGGCAGGAGAATCTAATGGCTAGGATGGATCTACCTGATGCGGGCCTCACATGGGAAAAACTCCAGATAAACGAATTTTTTTTTTTTAAAAAAAAAACAGCAGCAGCTGCTGCTGCTACGTCAGAGACGCTGGCCGCGCTAGCGGCTGGTGGGCAGGGACCCACGGCCCTGCACGTGGTCCCCACCTTGACGTTTATATTCCATCTAAGCCATTCACACGGTGGGCCACCCTCTGAAGTAGGCCCCACCCAAAAATCACCTTGATCCATATCCTAGGTGGCCCACACCATGAGAAACAGTGTGATTGAATTCTACCATTAAAACCCTTTTTGGGTCACCAATGGATGTATTTCATCCAAACCGTCCAGCCATCTGACATGATGGCCACCCCCACCATGATGCAGTGCGTCATTTGCACCGTCCAGATGGATCTAGACGATGGGCAGCTACCGACCTATTGTACATATGATATTATATATTCTAATGTATAATGAATATACATATATAATATATTATATTATATTTACTATATAATATATGGTATTATATTATATAATATAATATATAACAGGTGGGCGATGTTGGTGGGACCCACCTGACGAACTGATTGGATGGTTTCCTGGTGGGACCCACCCTGTATGAGCTCATCAACACCGTCCATCTGATTGGGCCTCCCTGATGCATGCATCGTATCCAAGCCGTCCATCCATCAGCTGATTAGCTGCTGGATTGATGGCAGCGAGTTCTGTGGCCCCGCTGAGGTATGTGATGTGTCTAAACTGTCCATCCATTCAGCACCTCATCTTATGGCTTAAATAATAATAATAATAACAATAATAATAATAATAATAATAATAATAATAATAATAATAATAATAATAATAATAATAATAACAATAACAACAAAATGAGGCAGATTCTAGTATCAGGTGGACCACACTACAGAAAGCAGTGGAGTTGAACGTCCACCAATGGAACCCTCTTGGAGATTTCAGAAGTTGAATCAATATAATATTTGTTTTCTTCCCTCCCTGTTCAGGTCTTGTGACCTTCTGAATAGTCTAGATAGGGAATAAATGTTACGGTGGCCCCTTTAAAATTTTAACTGTGGGAATCATTATCACCTTTACTATTTGTGGTATGGTCCGGATGACTTTTTGATCTGATTCATTATTTGGATAATGCTTTGAAATGATCTCTATAGATGAATGAATGGGCGGCTTAAGTAGTGCGGCCTACTTGCTGTATTTGTGATACGACCCATTTGATGTATCTAAGGCCCATGGGTCGAGGCCCAACGGGATGTCCTTAGAGTCCATTGCAATGTATGATTTTCCATGGTTCATGTAATGATGTTTATGGCGGGCCGTGCCTAGGGAACAATGTTGGTTTGACGTCCATATTGTATGTACAATGTTGGTTAAATGTCCGCATTGTAACTCCCCTTGGGGCCCATTGATAGGCCCATGCTCGTTGCTATCCATCACCTTATAACATGCTCAGTATAATCTCATGACTCATGTCCATACGCATCATATGTATGCTTGATTTGAGTAGCGACTGATCATAGCATATGCCATTAGGCAGACCACTTATGAGACCCGTTATGAGACGGAGTGCCTTACATAATCGCGCAGTACGCACTGGATTTCTGCATGATTTGACGTGTGATTCATGCATCTCGCATACGTGTGACTTGATCACTGCACGCCCTAGCGACATCAGGGCCGTGACTCCATAGGTACATCGTGGATGGCCGTATTGGATACCAAAAATACTTGTTTTAGCACTGTGGACACTTATGATGTCCTTGGGTGAAAGTCCCAAAACCTTTTTGGTACTAGGAGATGCTCCAACGTCTAAACCGAGTGGATATACGAGCGCCCGAGTGCCGAATACCAGTAGTCCGCGTCTCCTACTGTGTCGTGGTCGGTTGGAACTATAAGCTAGGCTGAGTTTGACCAGCTCGCAAATGAGTCCGCTATCGACGAGCCGGGTAGGTATTGACAGTCTACTGGTCAGGCGGATAGTGAGGTCTATTCCGCTTGCTTGACTGTGCAGCTAGGGAGGTGGCAGTTACTGTGAAATGTATTAGCCCCAGTGATATCCAGAGAGGAATTGTACTGATATGTGTACTTGAGTAGTAGCGACTTGCTTGGATTGTATTTCGCATATGAAATTCGGCTATGTAGGCCTTGCATTGCATCGGTGTGACCGATGACATTCATATCTCGCATCGCATGGTCTTGGTATGACCGATAGCATTCACGTATTGCATTACATAGCCTTGGCATGGTTGATTCTATGGACTTACCACATACTTTCGCATTATTCTGATACTATACACTTGACGTTTGCCTTACGCACACACTTACACCACCCTCTAAGCTTTTGTAAGCTTATGCATGACAGTTGTGTGCAGGTAACGTTGGACAGTAGTAGCGCTGAGGCATGAGTACATATCAGGACCTTTTGGAGCTTTTTGATCACCTTGTATTTTCCTTTCCTCATTGTACTTAAATTTTTTAATATCGTGGATATGTGGTGATGTTGTTTTGTGACTTAGTTATGCTCGTGGTTATGCTCCATTACAAAAAAAAAAATTATTTTGAAAATCCTCCTTGTAGGATCCCAGGATCGTAATCTGGCATTTGATTATCAGAAGCCGAGAATGGGGCACTACGGAAGCTGTCGGCACCGAATTCGGCAATCGAGATTCATGTGAATCCGATTTTCGGGTTTGGGGCATGACATTGTACATCATCCTTCTTTTGTATGTTAATGATATGCTTGTGGCCGGTTCAAGCATGAAGGACATCTCAGATCTCAAAAAATAATTGTGTAGAGAATTTGTTATGAAGGATTTAGGAGCTGCAAAATAAATCATAGGCATGAGGATAAAGCGTAACAGGGAAAATAAAAAATTGGTTTTGTCACAGGCAGAGTACATAGCAAAGGTACTTGATCAATTCAATATGGGAGATGTTAAGCCGATTAACACTCCATTAGCCAACCACTTCAAACTATCTAAGGAGTAAGGTGCAAAGACGCATGAGGAACGAAACTACATGGCTAATGTCCCATATGCATCACCTATTGGAAGTCTCATGTATACTATGGTGAGCACGAGGGCAGACATTGCTCAAGCAGTGGGAGTTGTTAGCAGGTTCATAAACAACCCCGGAAAGGAACATTGGAAAGCTGTAAAGTGGATCCTTAGAAACCTGGCGGGTACTAAGGATGTAGGGCTGTGTTATGGTGGATCGAAAATTAAGCTATAAGGCTACGTGGATTCAGATTTGGTTGGAGATATCAACAACAAAAGAAGCACTACAGGTAATGCCTTTACTCTGGGCAGTACTGCAATTAGTTGGGTCTCTCAGTTACAGAATATAGTATCTATCAGTACGACAGAAGCAGAATATGTCACGGCTACAGAAGCATGCAAGGAGATGGTGTGGATGCAAGGTTTTATAGAAGAGTTGGGTAAGAAGCAAGTAGATTGCAAGATGTACAGTGACAGTCAGTACAATACACTTGGCTAAGAATTCAGCCTTTCATTTAAGGACCAAGCATATCGCCATCAAATATCACTTCATACGTTCGTTACTGGAAGATGGATTGATTGCTCTGGAGAAAATTCATACAAGTGAGAATCCTGCGAATATGCTGACCAAGGCGGTCACACGAGAGAAGCTGAAGCTCTGTTTCGCTTTGATTGGTCTTCAAACTTAAAGATAGGGAGGTGGTGCACTCTGGATGAAGAAGATGAAGGTTTTTTGTGATGTGTCTTCAAGTGGGAGATTGTTGAGAAGTGAAGCCATATCTGGGCTGTCTTCGACCGGTCATAGGGGCCTGCTCGACCGGTCATGGACCGACTCGACTCAAAGTCTAGCGAGTCCTTTTTTTCATGTCTGGGCCTTTCGATCAATCGTAGGAACTGTTCGACTGGTCGTAGCTCAACCAGTCGTAGGTCCCCTTAGACTATTCATAGCTATGCAGATTCGTTTCCGAATCCGATACGGACTGCTGATTTTGGTGTCGCCTTTCGCAAGGGTGCGAAAGGAAAGTTGCCTAAACTATATATAAGTGTTCCTAGGGCTTTTTTAGTGTATTGAAAAAGGTTTGAAAAATATTATAAGGTGTGGGATAAGAGATTTCTATATTCTTCCAAGGGAGAGGTTAGTATTTTACCTTGTAATCTTTGTTTTTTCTTCATAGTGAAAGTTTACATTCCTAGTTTTTTTTATCCTAGTTTGAGATTTTTCCACGTATATCTTATCTTATGGTTTGTTTGGATTACTTTGATCTATTTTTAAATTATATTTCTTCCTGTTTATCGTTTGTGGGTGAGGCCTGAGATTGGATCTCGGCTGACTACGTTATTGGCGTGCTGCGCAACAGACGCTCGGTTCAATCGAGAAATGAGCAAACAACCATCCCATATATTATGACCGTCCCACAACGAAGCTCAGTTCCGATTGGACGACGAACAAATTATCGTCCTTCAAGCCTATCGTGATTATCATTATTGTAAAACTCATTAATAAAAGAACACTTTCGACTTATACATTCTCTATCTATTTTTATTGTTGAACTACAATATCAAATCATGCTGAAATGAAAAGTCATTATAGGTCTGTATACTCATATTTATTATCACAAAGTAAAAAGAACCCATTCGGAAGAATTTGCCTCATTTCCTTTTACAAATTACCTGAATGGAGTGCAATACTAGTGGCTAAGAAGACTCTAAATTTTTTATCCTGATTTTTAATCTCTCTATCTTAATGAAAAGGACACTAGCAATTCAATCAACATTTGAGTCAAAGAAACTCTAGCAAACCCACACATCCTACTCACACACATGTGTATTCGATGTATACCCATGTATACTCACACAGACATGGGTAGTCTAATTTGATTGAATTAGAGTGCAATGTCAACCTCATCTAAAACATTTATTGTCCCCCAAAAGTTTTCACCTTTTTTTTTTTTATGTTGCGGTGTACCCGAGCTTTTGATTAGTCTCTCTTCATTTTGGCCAGGCTTAAAATGAGCCGGCAAAATGGATGGACGGCCGGACAGCAGCCAGGTGTTGGGTCACCAGCCAAACCGCATTCCCTTCGTATATGCTTTGTGCGAGCTTCAAATACGTAGGCTAATCAAATCCTGACACGTCCAAACACTACGCCCATCAAATGGATCCCTCCTATTTTTCACACAGATTTTCCTTCACCATGGTCTCACCCGTGGGTTTCTTCATGGGATGAGGTGCCCCACGCCACAATACCGTATCCGAGGATGGGTTTTCACACCCAAGCTGCTTCTCATATGAGGATCTGAACCGTTCATGGACAAAATCGCGTGGTATGTGGCACTGATCACGGGACAATCATGCTTTATCGATAATCATCACCTTTGACTTTTAAATTTGAATACGAACCACTAGATCGAACTCTCCATGTTCTAGATTCATCTTCGTACAAAGTCATATCGCCCTCGTGGAATAGAATTTTACAGAATATGAACGGTCAGATCACCATCTAAGCAGCAGCTAGGGAATGAATGCCCACGCCCATAAACGCCTAGACGTCCAGGGTAGCTCGCACATCAAGGCAATCGGGAAGAGCACTGGACTGCACGCGTAGACTTGCCAAGCCAGCTCACGCCCCTGTTGTGCTACAGTGGCACACGTGTGTTTAGCCTCGGCCATTTATTAAGCAGGACCACTATCATTGAAGACGCCTCAAATTGAGGCAGGTCCAGCTAATCAACTGGACCACACCGCGCACACAGACGTATACACCCGTATAGAGAAAGAGAAGGATACAAGTTAAAGAAGCCAACTGTCCGTACTCAGTCAATCTCGTAAGTAGACCAGACAGAGCGACTTTCAGCGTTACGTCTGCTAGGTGGGCCCCATCTGCAAACGCAGTTATAGCATTGGCAGGTGGAGGGCAGATTATATGAGGTACTAAGATTTTATTACTATGCGTTGCTTCCAAAAATAATAAAGATAAGACCGTACGAAGCATGCTTGACAGTTGACGAGAGTGGATTGGCTACTCCCCGTGGTCGGTGCTCTGTGAGCCCCACCATTTTCATCCATGCCGTCCGTCTATTTTTCTAGACCATTATAGATTATTTTACGGTATGGGAAAAAAAACGGAGGTATATCACAATCTCAAGTAGACCACATTGCTCAAAAGAGTATTGAAGGAAGGTCAGCCATTAAAAACTTTTTTGAGTATAAAAGTTTTGGATCAAGCTGATATTTGTTTTTTTCCCTTCATTTAAGTCCATATGGCCTAATCAACAGACAGTACAAGGGACTTTTAACGGTGGATATCTAATCATTTTTGATAAAACACATACATCATTATAGGGACCACATAGCATCAGCCGCTAGGCTGGGGAGTAGCCAATCCATTTCCCGGGTGATGTCCAACTGATGAAAACGGATTGGCTACTCCCCTGCTACACACCAGGTAGCTGATGGGCCCCACCATGTTGTATGTGTTTCATCCAGCTTGTTCATCCATTTTTAAAGTGGGCCCTATGGTAAGGATAACACTCACTAACTTGTTACCCGTAGATGTGTACATGAACCGAGCTAGTTCTGTTAGTTTGCTTGACTCCACTCGAAAAAGCTTAACTCAACTTGGCTTGAAGCTGAGTTCGAGCTAAGTCGAGCTGAATTTTTAAGCTTGAAAATGAGTTCGACCTGGCCCTAACTTAACTCAACTTGGATTGAACCTAACTCAAATTGCACTCAGATCGAACTAGTTCAGTGACTCAGTTACTTTGGTATTGATGTTGCTACCAAGTGTTTGATAAAATAATCCAACGAAGTGTGGCTAGTAGCAAGAAAAGTATGTATATGAAATTAATATTCATTTTTTTTCTTAATTTTTATGTTGTTTAAAAGGTATTTGATAAAATATGTGTAAACCATTACTATTGTCTTAAATATAGTGAGATTTTAAAAATGAAGTTTAGGCATTTGCAAAAATACTTTATAGGCGAATTCAACTTAAATTTGACTTGGACTATTTTGAGTAACCAATCGAACTGAGCTAAGCTAGCCAATCAAGCTCAAGGATTGAGCCTAGCTCAAGCTGAAGTCAACTAGTGGCTAAGCCAAGTCGAGCTGAGGTCAACTTGACGCGGTTCAAATCAATGTACACCCACCCCTAGGCAGCCCATGAAAGGGAAACACGTGGAGAAGAACACGTGGGCTTCCCCCCTTCCCCCATCCCCACGCAACGTTCACGTGCCCCCACGTTGGGTAAAGCCTTGTCTGATTTGTGGGCCAGGTGGGCCCCCAGAATGAACTGCTTGAATACCGCACATTGTTGGGTGCCACCGATGTACTCCCACGGGTAGCCTTTATGTTTCTTTTTCTCGAAAGAGAACTGATCACCGGCAGGCTGCAAGTGAGACAGGTCACCACAACTGCGAGTACCGTCCATCTTTTCCATGAGCATGCAACGAATGTGGGACATCAGTATAATTTAAACAGTAGGCCCCACATCGAAGTTCATTTTTACAAAAAATTATACTGATCCACCTATCAGGTGGGCCACACCGTTGTTACAAACGCACAACCGTCAATCTGTCTTAAAACTATGATACGGGCCCACCTGGTGAGCGTATGTACCTGATGATTTTTCAAGTGGCCTTCTTCACGGTTGCCCCTATCGTTTTTATGGCACTGATTACCGACGTATGTGCCATGTTGGCGGGAAAGAACGTGCATTACTACAAGTTATTGCGACCGTTGTTTTTACGTGGTTGATTTTCTTATCAGTTCTTGAGTGGAAAGGTATTCCACGACAAAAGACTACTCCCAACGGCACACTTACCGAAACACGTGTACGGCCACAGAACTCATTCACCAGATGGATCGACGGCTCCTCGTACTCTGCTTCGGTAGTGACCCCTCTAGTACCGACTTCGGTACTCGTCGGTGCTGGAAAAAGCTCTGTGGGCCCGCCATGATGTATGGATTTTATCCACGCCATTCATCCATTTCTACAGATCATTTTAGGGCGTGAGCATAAGAATGAGTTGGATCCAAATCGAATATCAACCACACTAAAGGAAATAGTGGTGATTGAATACCCATAATTAAAACTGCTTGTGGGCTATAAAATCTTTGGATGAAACTGATATTTGTATTTTCCCTTTATCCAGACCAGTGTCATCTAATCAACATGTTGGATGAGAATAAACATTACAGATGTGCCCTAGAAAGGTTTTAGATCTGGGCGTTCAATCACCACTTCTTCCTATTGTGTGGCCCACTTGAAATATTTACCGACCTTATTTGTGGTTTCATAATCTAAAATCAGCTGGAAAAATAGATAAACGGCATGGATTAGGTACATACATCATACCGTAGAGCTTTTCCAGTATCGACTAGTACTGAGCTGTGTACTGGAGCGTCACAGCCGAAGCCGAGTCCAGGCTCAGATACTTCCACACGGAAATCAAGATTGTCACTCCCTGATAGATCCGCAGATTCTGGAATTGACCAACGGTCCACATTAATCTTGCTCCAGAATTCCACACGGTGGGCCCAGCTGACAAGAGGCTTGATCTGGCACACGCCCCGTTGGCAGGTGTGCCCTCACCTTAGTGGCCGTTGCTTTCACTGTGGGGCCCACCTTAATAATGTGACGTAAATCCACGCCGGTCCAGGATATATTAAAAATTAAGTACATCAAAATCTCAGATGGACCACACAATAAAAAACCATTGGTGATTGAACACTCACCATTAAAAACTTCCCAAGGCCAACAGTATCACCACTCGTGATGTTTCCGTCCATCCAACTGGGGTCAGCCAAACCAGGATGAAGGGAAAATGTAAATATCAGCTGAATCCATAACTTTTTCGTGCCCATAACAAAGCTTTTAATAGTCATCAATGACTATTTCTAGTTGTGTGGTCCATCTGAGATTTAAATATGCTTAGTTTTTGAGATTACATCTTTAAAATAATATGAGAAAACGGATAGATAGCGTGGACATACAAAAATTTTACCAAGAAATGCCTACATGGTAATGGTAACACCCACTGAGCTCTCGCCTGGTGATGACTAATCCGCTCCCACTCTAACTATGTGTGTCCCATAGTGCGAGTGGACGCAGACTGCATGATGACCCCTCCAGTGTCCACTTACCTGTTGGTCTGTGCTGGAAAAGTTATGTGGCCCCACTATGATATATGTATTATATCTATGCCGTCTTTCTTTTTTTTCAACTTATTTTAACAAATGAAACTAAAAATAAGGTATATCTATATCTCAAGTAAACCACACTGCAAGAAGCAGTGCTCGTTGAACACTCACCATTAAAAACTTCTTAATGGCACAATAGGTTTAGCTTCCCTTCATCCACGGCTATGTGACCTAATCAATAGGTTGGATGGCAATTTGTGAACGCTGGTGGGAAATCCTCCAGGCTACCGATTATGGGTCCAGGCTGAGTCACCTGATGGTTGCATTAATCAGATGACGGATACACACACACACAATTCCATGCAGTAGAGCTCATGTAACTTCCCATGAGGTCAAGTTGTGTGGCCCACAGTGATGCGTGTTGAACATCTACCCCATCAGTCAGATGCACCATTCCATGGTGGGCCTAGGGCTTAAAAATCAAGTCAATTCATGACTTGTGAGGGCCACACCACATACAAAAGTTAAGAGGGGTTACCCTCCATTAAAACATTCATAATCATTTGTTGGGCCCACCGAAATGTGTTTCACAAATCTAGCCCATTCATTATGTGTGTCCCACCTGGATGAGGGGTCAAACCAAGTTTCAGGTGCATCAAAATTTTAGGTGGGCCCCGCCAAGTGCTTTTATATGTTTTAAGCATGTCTTCACATGATTTTACATGGGATGGCCCACCTGAATTTTATATACGGCTGATTTTTGGGATATCCTATAATTTAAAGGGGACCTATCAAATGCACGATGTTGATGTTCGACACACATGAGCTCGACTACATAGAACCTCTTCTCTCACACACACACACACACACACTAGAATTTATTCAGATTTCTAATGTAATAGGATCCTGATATTCGGCAAGCCATAGTGCACATATCTTTCGTAAACTTATAATATTGTATGCTTAGTTGAAACAAGCAATATCATGTAAAGGCTAAAATACGAAATTTATCCAAATCTAGTAAAATCCGTAGTTAAGACCTTCATACCTGAACCTTGTGAAGGGGTTGAAATAATAAAGTTAATGGTTTTAGGTGCTTACTTGATACAGGAGATTGCATAAGAGGACCCAGACCCGAAGTCTATCCAGATCCAGTGAAACCTATAATTAAGACCTCTACATTCAAACCTCATGGAGGAATTGAGAAGAGAAGCTAATAATTATGTTTATATTGTTCATAACTCCTTATGCAATATGCTCGTATCCTAGGATGATGAACCCTAGGAGGGGATGCCTAATTTATAACTTGGTTTCATTGTGTACCACCCTTCACAAGGTTGATAGACTGGCTCGACTGATCACTGTTTTAGTGTTGGGGATTGGGCTGGAGAATCACACAGATATGGATCTAAGATAGCAATCCAAGAGCACCAAGCAAACAGAAAAAAAATACAAAGATTGAATGTGAAAAACCCTTGTGGGAAAAAACCACGGTACAAAGCGACGGATCTTCACTATGAAAGTAGAAATTATAAACATGGATGACTTACCCGGCTTGATCAATCCTCAAACCTCACCTTTCTCTACCTTGCTCCACCCCTTTGAAACCCTAGAGCCCCTTTAAAAACCCTAGAACTATTTTAGAAATACTTAAAACCTCTTAGAATACCTCCTAGTCTCGTATGCAACCCTTTATATAGCTTTAGAAACAAGTATAAAAGAAATAGGAAACAAAATCGTAGAATCTACGTTTTCGCAAACGAATCTGTGTAAACCTTCGATGACATTGAAGTATATTCAATGTCATCGAAAAATGACTAAAATGGTCCAGCGACCGGGGCTAAAAATCTCAAAAAACTCGATGGCATCGACGTCATTGAACAGTAAAGCGAATTTAAGACTTTTGTTATCACAATCTCCATCATGTCTTCTATCTTTAAATATAGGTCATTGTCCTCTTCTCTTATCTTTGCATTGCATCATAGCTTCATCAACGCTTCTCGTGCACACTCGGTCATCTTTTTACATTATCGCCAAGCCAAGAGAAGTTGTATAGAACATGAACTTCTCTATAGGAACAACCTTGGTAAGCATGTCTATTGGATTAACGCTAGTGTGAATCTTCTCCAGTGTTATGCCTCATTCCTTAAGCACTTGTTGGATAAAATGCTGATGAATATCAATGCGTTTATTACGTGAGTAATAAACAGAATTTTTAGCCAAATTGATAGCGCACTTGCTATCACAGTTAACAGGCACGGCCTCTTGTTGAAGTCCCAACTGATTTATCATGCCTCTGAACTAAATACCTTCTTTAAATGCCTTTGTCACTGCCATATACTCTGCTTTTATTATGGAAAGAGCCACCACAAACTGAAGTTTCAACATCGAACTAGTTTTTCCACCCACTAGTACAAACGAGTATCCAGAAATTAACTTTCTGGAATCCACACTACCTGCGTAGTATGAATCCACACAGCCTACCAACTTTGCCCCCGTCTTCTCAAAAGTTAAGATGTAGTCTTTCGTACCTCAAATGTATCGAAGTAGCCATTTCACCACTTCTCAATGTTGCTTGCTGGGGTTTGACATGTATCTGCTTACAACACGATTGCTTGTGAAATATCCGGTCTTGTACAGACCATGGCATACATTAAACTATCTACCCATTCGACTAACGCACATGTTACATAACCTGATTTTTCTCATTATTTTTAGGAAAGCTTGAAATAAGCCGTGTGGCGAACGCTTACCGACTTTTCCTAGTCCATCCCCTACTTGATTAATACATTTTCAAGGTATTCTGCCTGTGATAACCAAAACCTGTTCTTCTTCCTGTCTTTATGAATATCTATGCCGAGAACATTTTTTGCAGCTCATAGATCTTTCATTTGGGTGTCCCTGATAACTGAGTCTTTAGTACATTGATTTCAGACATGTAATGACTGATGATCAACATATCATCCATATACAATAGTAGGATGATGAATTTACCATCACTTAGTGTGTTGTAATAGACACAGTGATCGTATTCACTCCGAAAAAATTTCTAACTTACCATGAAAGAATCAATTTTTTTATACCACTGCTTGAACAACTATTTCAGGTCGTACAACGACCTCATTAACCTGTAAATTTTTTCTCTGCCCCTTTAATTTTGTAACCATCTGATTGCTTCATGTAAATCTGTTCTTCTAACTACCCGTGCAGGAATGCAGTCTTGACATCCATTTGTTCCAGCTCATGATCGTATTGAGCAACCAGCACCAACATGAATCTGATAGACACCTTCTTAACCACAGGCACGAATATCTCTATGAAGTTAATTCCTTCTCTTTGAGCTTAACCCTTCGCTACCAAACTTGCTTTGTATTTATCTTATTTCCTTTTGAATAATCACCTGCATCCGATTGATTTTTGGCCCACTAGAAGCTCTACCAGATCCCGTGTGTAATTTTTGTGTAACGAGTCCATCTTATCGTCCATAATTGCCTTCCACTTTTCTGCATCAGGCTCATCAAAAGCCTTCTGAATAGTAGACGATTACCCCTTATCTATAATGAGGGCATATGCAATATTAGAGTCGTCTATATATCTTAGTGGTAACCTGCGATCACGCGGTGGATTTCTTCTCATAAGTGGCTGCTCCACCTGATCTTGTACCACTGTCTGCACACTTGTCTCTTCCTGAGTATCATCTGTGTCAATCTGGACGTCTACGATCAACCTTTCGGATTCCTCTTGTTCGTCTTAATCATTCTTTCTGAATAGAGACCTTTCATCGAATCTAACGTCATGACTAGTGATGACTTTGTGTGTGACCGTGTCGAATAATATGTAACCTTTCACACCAACACCATAGCCAACAAAAATATACTTTTTGGATCTATGGTCTAACTTATCTTTCTCAACTAACGGTACATGAGATTAGGCTTCATAACCAAATATGCACAAATCTGAGTAGTCTAGCTTATGACCTCTTCATACTTCCTCTACGATTTTACATTCAATTACCTTAGACAAACTTTGTCCAGTACTCCGTACAACTGACGATACTTCATACTTCATCTATGACCACTCCATACTTACTCTTTGTGTTGAAAATTGGGCTGCAAAATCACGCAGATATGGATATAGGGTAACAATCCAAGAGCATCAAGCAAACACAAAGAGAACACAAAGATTTAACGAAAAAAATCCTTGTGAGAAAAAACCACGGCACAAAGCGACAAATCTTCACTATGAAAGCAGAAATTACAAAGATGGATGACTTACCCTGCTTGATCAATCCTCAAACCTCACCTTTCTCTACCTTACTCCACCCATTTGAAAACCTGGAGCCCATTTAGAAACCCTAGAACCCTTTTAGAAATACTTAAAACTTCTTAGAATACCTCGTAGTTTCGTATACAACCCTTTATATAGCTTTAGAAACAAGTAGAACCGGAATAGGAAACAAAAATTGTGGAATTTGCGTTTCTGCAAATAAATCTGCATAAACCTTCGATGACATCGAACTAACTTTGATGTCATCGAAAAATGACAAAAATAATCTAGTAATCGGGGCTAAAAATCCCGAAAAAACTCGATGACATCAACTGGCTTCAATGTCATGAACAATAAAGTAGATTTAAGACATCTGTTATCACATTTCAAGTCATCACTAGCCAAAGAAAGGCTCTAGAATCCATGGTTGGCCAGAATCCATGAAATTGCCTAAAAATCTTGGGAAAATCGAAGAATTCCCGACTCAGATGATTCTTGAATAGGTCTGCATCATGAATTCTGGATAACGGTCTTGGTTATGGAAAAGGAAGAGTTATGCATCCTTTTACCAGCCATGTGAAACACGATCTCTACTTCGCTACGCTGTGTGCTTTTAAAGGAGATTATGAAAACTTCCAATAAAATATTAAGCTTTAAACGTCCAAACTACAAAAGATAAGCAAAAAATGGAATGAAAACTGTTGCTGTGTTTTTATGGGACGGCTTCCCTAAGGCGGACCTTCCTCCACCTGCACAATCAACAACGTCAAGGTGACCCTGGCTAGAGCCGGGGAACCTCCGATGCTTAAGTCAGTTGTCTGATCAGTAACAAAGGGCTTATCTCAGTTCAGTACTGCGTACCTTCTTCTGTCCCAAGCTTAGAGATTTATACAGTTTGTCAATCCTCATCCTCAGAGGATTCTCCTCCTGATTATTCGGAGACTTACTCCTTTCCACAGATTGCTCTTAATCCTGAGAATCTCGGGATTCGCTACCCGTATTCCTAAATTTCTTTAGATTAGTATCTGTTCCCGTTTCGCCACTCGCTCTCTTCCAGGTCGTTACCGACTCTCGGAGAGTCTCAGCCAGGTCGTGACCGACTCTGGGAGAGTCTCGGCCAGGTTGTTACCGACTCGGAGAGAGTCTTGACCGACGTAGGAGGGTGGGTTCTTAGTCTTTCCACGGACGGAATAATCTCGATGTTTATCTGTCATTCCTTATTCCGTGACCGACAGAACCAACTTGTTAAGTCAATCTTGTTCTATCGGCTAAGTGGCTTGAACACGCTCGGCCTTTAGTGGGCTTTTGCAGACGAGGTCATCACTCTGACAGAGTGACTTTAATCGTCCCTTGCTTATGCCTCCTGGCCTATCCTCTGTTCCGTCGGTGTTGTCTCGGACTCTTCAGGCAGTGTCACCAGAGCCGACCTACTTTAATCTGAGTCTCTGAACTTAACACATTTCTCCCCAACAGTGAGCCCCCCTTACTCCTTATGTCGTCCACGGCATCAAGGAGTACGATTTTCTCAGTCGGTTCGTATTAGCATCCGAGACAATGATGAGGCGTTTAATGCTCTTTGAGTCGTCTCTAGCATACGACGTTGTGCCTCCCAAGGCCGCACGTGCGACCAGCCGTCGATTCGTTTCATCCGGGTATGAAATACGGACGCGTGGCCACGAAGTTGCCGCTGTTAGCCAGCGTTCGCCACGCGTCGAACGGGAGAGTCGAGGTGAATGATGATTCACTTTTGCCATAAATGCTTTGCCACATGACACAGCTATAAAAGGGTCCGGGTGGGAAGACTGTGTGAATTTTATTTTCGCTCTTCTTCCTCCCGCATGTGTCCGCTTCTGAGGTCCTTTTTGCTTCTTCCCCTCCTCCTCCTCCCCTGTCGCTTCTTTCTCAGTCAATCTTCCCTTGCACTCGCCGTCGATTTCTTGGTGAGTCCTTTCCTCCTTCTTTTATAAGTTATAATGGCCGCGCGCAGCTTTCAAAGCCCCTGGGAGGAGATGTCCGGAGATGAGGGTGCGTCCCAATACCTTTGGGACGTTACGGAACCACCCTCACTGTTGACGAAGTTTGCCGTCGGTGCTGACGCTGTATTCCAGCTTGTCAGAGAAACTGGCGACTCATCGGCTGGGCATCCTACTCAGGCCGGTCCATCCAGCGGTGGGATGTCTCTGGTGACTCGTCCAGGGAGACCTAACCCTTGGGTGGATCGACTGGAGGATGAGGATGGAGAGGACGAATTAGTCACGGGTGAAGGGGCGGCCATTTTAAACCCTGTGAACCAAACTACGGAAGGCTCTGAGTCGTCTTCAAAAGGGGAAGAAGACGAACCTAGCGGTCTCGTCGCCTCCATTCTAACTGAATCCGACTTAAACCGGATCAGGGCTGGATATCATGTCCCTGACTCAGTCGTCCTCTGTCTCTCTCGTTCGGGTGATTTGCCCGACCATCCCCCTGCAGGGATGGTCGTAATTTTTCAAGTCACGATGCAGTGTGGCTTGCGTTTGCCACTCCAGCCCATTGCTCGTGACTTCCTGTCCCGAGTCAAAATAGCTCCCAGTCAAATTGTTCCCAATGCGTGGAGGAATTTGTTCGGGTGTGCCATACTTTGGTCCGAGTTAGAGCAGCCTTCCCTCACGGTCGACGAGTTCCTCTACCTTTATCAAGTCAGACCAAATCCAAACTTCCCTGGGCTCTACTTTCTGAGCGCTTGGAGAGGTAAAGGGGGGTCTTTAATAACCGACCCACCCACTTCGAACAAGTTCTGGAAGGAAAGGTGGTTCTCGGCGTACGGACGGTGGGAGTCGGCCGACACGTGGCCGCACGAGCCTTAAGTATCCTGCACGCTCCATAGAGCAGGTGACTCGGTGACTCGGCCCGATGGTCTTTCCTTTCTCTTCCTCTTTGTTTTTATATCATTTTCTGCTAATCTTGACTCCACAATGTCTTGCAGATATTTTGAAGAAGAGGGGAAAACTCGAGTCCGGGGCTCTGACTCGGATAAGGGAGCTGAGGAAGCTGAGCGCGGGGGAACGGTCTTGAAAGTTGCTACTGCAACCCGAGCGCCTCCATCTTGAAGGTCTAGATTCGTTCGTCTCAGGTAACTCGTCCTCCTTTGCTTTGTTCTTTCGGTTCCCTGTTCGCCTCCTCATTCTTTTTTATTCATCCTTACAGACCTTCCCGAGGCTTGCCCCATTTTGAGGCCTGCGCCTGACAGCATGGCCGAGTCTCGCCCTGCCTTGAAGCCGCTTTCCAAAGTGAAGGCCCCCCCAAGATCGGCTCTGTTGTCCGGGTCTCGGCCCCCGAAGCAGCAGAAAACTGCAGCCAAGGTTAAGAAAATGATCGTTCCATCCGCTCCTGTACCTGCTGCCCCCCAAGTGGTCGTCCTCTCTGACCCTGACGAGAGGGCCGAGGAAGCGGAGCCAACTGCTCCGATGACTCAGGCGGCTATCGAGTCGGAACCTGTTGTAGAGGAGGTCTCGGGGCCGAGGGAGGTCCCGCGTGAGGAATCCCCGAGAAGGGAGATGACTCAACAGGAGTCCCCCTTGGTGAAGATCATCGCGGGGATGGCCCCTTGGGCGCTCGTCCACGAGGGTGAAAGAGACTTCGCAAGTTATTACAATGCTCTGACTGCCTAAACCCTCGGACATACAGCGAGGTTACTTTTTGAGGTAAACTTCTCTTTAATCCTGTGTCGTCCCTGACTGAGTTTTACCGCATAGCTCACTGTCTCTTTATCGCAGCTGGCACCTTGCCTCGTCAAAGCAAGCTCGGAGCTGACTGCTGCTCAGAAACTCGCATCCGAGACAGAGACTGCGAGGAGGGTCGCTGTCGAGGCTGAGGGTCGCAGAGAGATCGCTGAGAGCCGGATTGACATCATGACCGGCGATCTATCGATTGCTCGGAAGGCGGCCGAGGATGCCCGTGCAGCTCTTGAAGGAGTTAAAGCCGATAATGCTCGCCTAACTTTACTCCTTCAGGAGGCTAAGGAGAGGCAGCGGCACCTTCTTCGAGTTCACGGCGGGTGCGAGAGTGCTCTTGCTCGCGCGAAGGCCGAGGCCGCCGGCCTTATTCAGGAATCCCAAAAAGAAATTCGCCAAGCCAAAGAGGAACGAGAGCAAGCCGTAGACACCTTCCTCGAATCTTCTGAGTTTGAAGAGGAGAGGGACTGCCTTTATCAAGGTGGTTACAAGGCCTGCGTCTTGGAGATGAGGGCAGCCTTCCCCGATCTCGACCACTCCGCTTTCGAAGTTGACAGTCCTTCTGCCGAGGCTACTGAGGGCGAAGCCACCAAAGGAGATGGTGCTGCTGACGAAGCCGGTCCTTCGGGCGCCGTATAGGGGATGAATTTCGACCGAATGGGGCAGTCAGATATTGTACTTTCTTTTGTTATTTTTTTTTTGTTGGTAACCCGACATTAGGTACTTGGACGAAATAGAACTTTTCATTGAGTCAACTTCAATTACAGTATTTTCTATTCTATCTTACGGGTAATAAATCTTGAGATGCTCGGCGTTCCAAGGATGAGGCAACAGTTGTCCATTTAGGTCTTCCAGCCGATAGGTTCCCGGGCGGATGGTACCTGAGACGACGTAGGGGCCTTCCCAATTGGGTCCTAGTGTACCCGACCCAATTTTCTTGGTATTTGGGAAGGTCTTTCGGAGGACCATATCTCCGGCTTAGAATCGTCTGACTTTAACTCGGCGATTGTAAAATTGAGACACCTGTCTTTGTCGGGCCATCATCCTCAATCGAGCCCTTTCTCTTTTCTCTTCCAACAAATCAAGCTCGAATGAAAGGAGTTCGTCATTCTCTTGTCCACTGTACAAGTTGACTCGTGCCGAGCCAACACCGATCTCAACTGGTGCGACTGCTTCCGTGCCATAACATAGGGAAAAGGGGATTTCTCCCGTGGCAGTTCGTGCTGTGGTCCGATAGGCCCACAGTATATTCGGAAGTTCCTCGGCCCATGCTCCCTTTGCTTCATCGAGCCTCGTCCGGAGGTGCTGCTTTATAATTTTGTTGACTGCCTCGACCTGTCCATTTGTCAGAGGATGGTGAAGCGAGGCGTACACGTTTCGAATCCCGAGATTGCTGCACATCTTCCGAAATTTTTTGTTATCGAACTGCCTTCCGTTGTCGGTAATGATAGTCCGAGGTATCCCGAACCGACAGATGATATTCTTCCAAACGAAGCTTGTGATCCTTTGATCGGTGATTTTCGCCAATGGCTCTGCTTCAGCCCACTTCGTGAAGTAGTCCACCGCAACCACAGCGAATTTAGTCTGACCCTTCCCCAGTGGAAAGGGCCCAATGATGTCGATCCCCCACTGCGCAAAGGGCCATGGTCCCAACATCGGAGTCAGTTCCTCAGGGGGTTGTCTCGGGATTACTGCGAACCGCTGACACTTATCGCATCTTTGAACGAATCGTTTAGAATCGTGCTGTATAGTCGGCCAGTAATACCCCTGCTGCAACACTTTATTGGCGAGCGAGCGTCCTCCTGAATGGTTTGTACATATCCCTTCGTGTATCTCCCGTAAGATATAATCGGCTTCTTGGGAGTCGACGCACCTTAGTAGAGGAGCATGAAAGCCTTTTTTATATAGAATCCCATTCAAGATGGTGTAGCGCGAGACTTGAACTTTTAACCGCCGCGCCTTGGTGCGATCTTCTGGCAATTCTCTATCGTTGAGATAGCGGACGAGTGGGTCAAACCAAGCAGTCGCTGAGTTAATAGGAAATAGGGCCGAGACTATCGGATCATCTACGCTCGGTTTAGGGACGTATTCAATCGGAACCGACCGAGGTATGTCTTCCTCGTCGGCTGAGGCGAGCCTTGCTAACAAGTCGGCTTTGGCATTGTCGGTCCTGGGTATTCGAATCACTTCACACTTTTGGAATCCACAGATCAATTCTTTAGCCTTTTTCATGTACGCCTTCAGTTATTCTTTCCGAGTTTGATAAACACCGGAAACTTGGTTAACGACTAATTGCGAGTCGCTAAAAATATTCAAATGAGTCGCACCTAGACTCGCGGCGAGTCTAAGGCCTAATAATAAGGCTTCATACTCTGCTGTATTGTTGGACACCTGAAAGCTAAGTCGCAAGGCATACTGCATACAGGTTTGATCCGGAGTTTCTAATACTACTCCTGCCCCGCTTGCCTTGGAATTTGATGAACCGTCGACAAATAGCTTCCAGGGTACCGGCCCGAGAGAGGAAGAAGCCTCAGATTAATTCCCTCCGAATCAGGTATATTGTCACGATTAGGAGTCACTTCGCCAAGGAAATCAATGACGGCCTGTCCTTTTATGGCTGTCCTTGGCCTGTAATGTATGTCAAATTCACTCAACTTGACTGCCCACTTTGTAAGTCGGCCGGAAGCCTTTGGCTTTTGGAGAATCTGGCGAAGTGGTAAGTCGGTCACAACGATAATGGTGTGGGCCTGAAAGTATGGTCGGAGGCGTCGTGATGATACCACCAGAGTTAAGGCTACTTTCTCGAGCTGAGGATACCTCGTCTCAGCTGGTAGAAAGGCTTTGCTGACGTAGTACACTGGCAGCTGCTTCCCTTGACTCTCTCGTATTAAAGCCGAGCTTACTGCGGCCTCAGATACGACCAAATATAATAATAACGCTTCACCAGGCTCGGGCTTAGATAGCAGCGGTGGGGATCCGAGGTAAGCCTTCAAATCTTGAAATACCTTCTCACATTCGTCCGTCCACTCCATCGTCTGTCGTCCCTTCAATTGCTTGAAGAATGGGAAACATTTGTTTATGGCTCGGGACAGGTAACGATTAAGCGCGTCTACTCTTCCTGTCAACCTTTGAATGTCTTTGATTATTTTAGGAGACTCCATTTCGAGTAAAGCTTTGATTTTCTCAGAATTCGCTTCGATTCCTCGCTGACTAACGAGGAAACCGTGGAATTTTTCTGAGCTCACGCCAAACGCGCACTTGTTAGGATTCAACTTCATTTTATATTTACGTATAGTCAAGAACATTTCTTCCAAGTCCGCCTCATGGTCGGCCGCTCGTTTACTTTTGACGAGCATATCGTCAATATAAACTTCCATCGTTCGGCCGATCTGCCGAGCGAATATTTTGTTCATTAACCTCTGATACGTTGCTCCGGTGTTCTTTAATCCAAATGGCATCACTCGGTAACAGTAAAGGCCTTTGTCAGTGACAAAGGCGGTTTTTGATTTATCATTCTCGTGCATTACAATTTGATTGTAGCCTGAATAGGCATCCATAAAACTTAGCAATTCATGACCTGTGATACTGTCTACCAGCTGATCAATGCGAGGAAGAGGGAAGCTATCCTTGGGGTTGGCTTTGTTTAAATCTGTATAGTCTATACAGACTCACCACTTCCCATTGACTTTCTTTACGAGTACGACATTGGCTATCCATTCCGGATAGTATATCTCTTCGATGAATTTGGCTTTAAGGAGCTTGCCGACTTCCTCTTCAATGATAGCGTACCTTTTCGGGCCGAGAAGACGACGCTTCTGTCCGATGGGTCTATAAGTCGGGTCGATGTTGAGTCGGTGTGTTATAACCGAGGGATCGATCCCAGGCATGTCTTCGTGGCTCCAAGCGAAGATATCGACATACCGTCGAAGCAAGGTGATCATTCGTTCCTTAAGAGATGGACTCAGTGATGAGCCGATTCGGACTACTTTTGAGACGTCTGTCTCGGTTAACGGCTCCGAGATGAGTTCTTCCATCGGCTGCCCCTGTTCATGAGATCCAATCGGGGGTTCAGCGATTCAATTGTCGACACCTCAATCGGAGCCTTGACTGCGGTGGCATAGCATTTTCGAGAATCTTGTTGATCTTCTTTCATAATTCCTACTCCCGACTCGGTCAGAAATTTCATGAAAAGGTGGTAGGTAGATACCACAACTTGAAGGAGGCTTAGAGACGGTCGGCCGAGTATGGCGTTATACACCGACGGTTGGTCCACGACCACGAAATCGACCGTCGCAGTCATTTGATGGGGCACGGTTCCAGCGGTAAGTGATAATGAAATGATTCCCTCAGGAAGTACCTGTCCACCCGAGAACCCAATGAGTGGGGTTCAGACAGGTCGTAGTACCGACCGACCTATGCTCATTTTGTCAAACGCTTGGGTGAACAAGACGTCCACTGATGATCCTGTATCCACTAGTATCTGGAATACTTTTCTATTGGCGATGGTAAGGGTGACCACGAGTGCATCATCATGAGGATGATGAATGCCTCGAGCATCTTCTTCAGTGAACGAGATACAATATTTTTCTCATTTCTTCTCCTTGGGAGGCCGAGACAGCAGAAGAACCTCGGACTCAGGGCCATCGAGGCTTCTAGTGTGGTTTTTTCGAGCGTTATTTGAGTCCCCACCGCCTTGGTGATCTCCGACAATCGTTCGAATTTCTTCTTGGGGCCGCTCTTCACTCGGTCCTGCTGAAACGCCGGACCCTTCTGTATGTTCTCTTAGTCGGCCTTCTTTAATTAGCCGCTCGATCTCGTCTTTTAAGTGATAACAATCACTTGTATTGTGACCATGGTCACGATAATAGTGACAATACTTGTTCTTATTCCGACGATCCAGATTCCCTCAGAGTTTCCAGGGCCAGTTGACGAAGCCTTCGCTTTTGATCTCTATTAACACTTGTTCATGAGATTTGTTTATGGGGGTGTATGTGGAGAATCTTCTGTCTGGTTGCTTTCCTAGCCTAGTGTCGTCTCGCGCCCGGTCTTCTTTTCGCTTTTTTCCTCCGGCTGAGTCTGCTTCTGTCTTGGCCGACTCTTTAGCCGATGGTTTTGTGTTCTGGATCTTCTCCCGTAGGAGTCGCGTCTCTTCTGCATCAGCGTATTTGTCCGACCAAACCATAAACTCGCCCAGAGTATCGGGCGGATTCTTGTTCAGTGACGCCAAAAAAGGTTTATCTCTCCCCCCTGCATGAGAGCGTTGAGAGCCGTCTCCTCAGAATGCTTTTGAACTTGCAAAGACTTGAAGTTGAAGCGTTTAATGTAGTCTTTCAATAGCTCTCCTTCCCTCTGAACTATGTTGTTCAGATGTGCGGGCGGCTTTAAATTCTTTTTTCTGCCGATAAAATTACTGAGAAAGGCGTCACTGAGTTCGGCAAACGATTTAATTGACTTGGGTTTTAATTGCTTAAACCAAAGTCGGGCTACATCGGTCAGGGTTAGAGAGAAGGCTCGGCACATAACAACATCCGAGGCGTCGTGCAACTCCATATAGATTTTGAAGCATTCAAGATGCTCTGTCGGATCAGTTTTTTCGAAGAAAGGAGCTATCTGAGGTAAGCGAAACCTCTCCGGCAACCGAGCCCGCATTACTTCGTCCACAAATGGAGAAGCTTTTTCTTCAGATTTGGTCGGATTTGAGTTCCGGTCGTACTTTATATTTGCCATCTCCTTTTCCATCTTCTCCCGGACCTCATTCTTGAAGTCTTGTATGTCAGCCTTCTAAGGTTCAGCGCTCTCCGCCGTTTCTTCTGCAGGGAGCCGACTTCGTCTCCTCTGATCTATTCTATGTCTCAGATCAGAGGGGGGCAAAATGGCCGTTGCTGAACGGGCCGGCGCTGGGTGACTCGGTTCTCTGGGTTGACTCGGTTGTCGGGGCGACTGTGGCACAGCAGGCTGTGCTACAGACGCTGGTGGGAGAACTTGTATTGACTCATGACGCTGCATCTGCTGGTTACACAGTTGTTCCAGCATGTGTTTCATGGCAGCCATCTCGGAACGCATTTCTTGGACCTCGCGATCCAAGTGCGCGTTCGCTTGATTAAGCTGGCTGGTAGTCGCAGGCAGTGCTGTCGGGGGAGCTCCCTGAGCTGTGCTAGCAGCGGCCTCCCCCGCTTCATCTGGATCCGTCCTTCTGGTTCTTACCATTCAGAAAATTGAAAAAAATGGCTTTTTGTCCGATTCCCACAGATGACACCAAACTGTTGCTGTGTTTTTATGGGACGGCTTCCGTAAGGCGGACCTTCCTCCACCTGCACAATCAACAACATCAAGGTGACCCTGGCTAGAGCCGGGGAATCTCCAATGCTTAAGTCAGTTGTCTGATCAGTAGCAAAGAGCTTATCTCAATTCAGTACTGCGTACATTCTTCCGTCCCAAGCTTGGAGATTTATACAGTTTGCCAATCCTCATCCTCAGAGGATTCTCCTCCTGATTATTCGGAGACTTACTCCTTTCCACAGATTGCTCTCAATCCCGAGAATCTCGGGATTCGCTACCCGTATTCCTGAATTTCCGTAGAGTAGTATCTGTTCCCGTTCCGCCACTCGCTATTTCGGCCAGGTCGTTACCGACTCTGGGAGAGTCTCGGCCAGGTCGTGACTGACTCTGGGAGAGTCTCGGCCAGGTTGTTGCCGACTCGGGGAGAGTCTCGACCGACGTAGGAGGGTGGGTTCTTGGCCTTTCCACGGACGGAATAATCTCGATGTTTATCTGTCATTCCTTGTTCCGTGACCGACAGAACCAACTCGTTAAGTCGATCTTGTTCTATCGTCTAAGTGGCTTGAACACGCTCGGCCTTTAGTGGGCTTTTGCAGACGAAGTCATCACTCTGACAGAGTGACTTTAATCGTCCCTTGCTTATGCCTCCTGGCCTATCCTCTGTTCCGTCGGTGTTGTCTCGGACTCTTCAGGCAGTGTCAGTAGAGCCAAGGATTTTTCGATGAAAATATGGAAAAGAAAAATAACATAAAATATTTTATTACACCTTTAAGTCACATTTTCTAATACAAAAGATCATTAAGAGAGGCAAGCCTACTTTCCCAAGTGTTTAAAGTAGGAGGTTGGAATATGCAGATTGGGAAGAGGATAAGTTGAAAGTACATAAGTTGTTTGTAAATAGAAATGAAGTGATTAGATTTTGAGATAATAAAAGTACAAGAAGAAAGAAAAGATTAGAGAAGTGATCGAAAGTTAGAGCTGGGCGAAACTCTCTTTTCTCAAAACCTTCTAGCATTACTTTGATTATGAACTCTTACTTTCTTGCCCTTTTTTTTCTTCCTTGAGAAGCTCTCCACCGCGCCCATTGTTCTTAAGGTGATAGCCCCCTTTTATATACATTTTGGCAGGATATCTTCAGACCTCACGAACCACAGGTTTCGTTTTTAAAATAGGTTCGTGTTACGCCCTAAAATTCAGGGGTCAAGCAGGAGCCCAACTCCCGAGTCTTAGCACATCACTTATGCAACATAGATAATGATGATTAAACATCGTCTGTATTAGTGCCTTAAACATGAGTGAGATTATACTAAACAGCATATCATACTTCAGAGATAGTTAAATTTTACAAGTGGAAGATTGTGATAGATATATAACATACATATATGTGTTTCCCAACCTCCAAAGTATGATGGCATTATTGAGCTGAACAAATACGTATTTGTTTCAAAAAAATACAAAATGACAAAATGCGACTGTCCAACTAATCATATATCCTCGTAATCCTGTTGATCAAAGCAGCTTACATAAACCCGTCTGATAACTGCATATATGAGAACTCCTTATCGTCGTAGAAGTCTGGCCCTACTTCATACGTCACGCTAGAATCTACATCTAAGATAGAGTCTGGTTGGTGTTTAAAACACCGTCTTAGAAAGTAGGAGTGAGTGATCAACTCAGTGGAACTATGAAGCAAAGGTAAACATGTTTTCAATTCAGTCAAGCAGCAATGCTAAAGCAGTACAACAATAAGGTTCTAAGTACTCTTATTAATGAAAGGATGGTATGTGTTAATGATACATGCCCTCGCCTACACTCCCTCTTGCGACAACATCTTACGATCGCGACATGCACCGCTTCCTCTGTGCACTTCCTCGCCAAAGTACAGTGCAATGCGATGCATGGTCGTGTTAGCCAAGTTCTTAATTAGACATATTCATACAACAGGATTGGGAAGTTAAGGCACCTCCCTTTATATCATAACCCAAACATTAATCTATCTAGGGTCATCAATCCTAGTAGTCACATACGAAAGATGGTTTCCAGGTCGCTATGGAGAGGCTCGTCACCATCAGCGTAGGCCTGGTTTATACTCTGATTTACTACTGAAAGGCTTGTCAGCTTAACGTAGATTCTAGTGTATGCTCAAGGTCACTAAGGGCTCGTCACCTGATCATAGGCCGACAGCTCGAATACAGTATCTCATACTACCGTATTCGGCTCACGAGTCTAGGTTACTCACTGGACACTACTGAGAGGCTCGTCACCCCAGTGTAGGCCGATAACACGACCACGGTGTCTCATACCACCATGCCCAGCTCATGAGTCTTAGCGGATCGAGGTACCAGGGTTAAATGGGTTTTGCACTGGTAAGTTGGTACCTTAGATTCAAACAGTAGCGTCCATACATGGTGAACATACATTAGGTCAATTGAGTTACTTGACAAGCTCGATTGGTACGAGCATACGTCCAGCCAATCGACATGGAGCGTGTAAGCACTCCACGTGGCCTAGCCACTACCGACAAACAGCGTACTACTCGGATTCATCGGGCGTGTCCATCGTGGTTAAGCAGTTCAACTACCGTTCATAGACATTTACCGATTGTCTGGACTACATCGTAGCCCCAATCACATTTCAAATAATAACATTCACATATAGTAATCCAAAATAGCATGTGACAACTGAAATCAGATATAAATCTTACTTGAGCAATTTAACAAACACATACTACATATATTATCATACATACGCATTCCACTCATACAGCACATAGTAGTAAGATAAGTTATATAAAGAATATTATAATCATAGTTAAGGGAATTGAGAATCCTATCTCAACACCCTCATTACATTCTTTTAAACAAACATTTTCATATTCAGGCATTTTATCAAACACTTAAGCTACACATATCATATACATGTTCTCACGCCCCAAACTCGAAAACCGGACTCACAAAATTTTCAATCGCCGAATCCGGCGCCGACAGCCTCCGTAGAACCCCATTCTCGGCTCCTAGCGCTCATTCGCCAGGTTCCGATCCTGGGATGCTACGAGGAGGATTTTCAACGTCAGTTTGATTCGTAATAAGCATAACCAAAGGCATAACCCACAAACACCAACCAAGAACTTCATTACATTTCCACTATAATAAAAAACTTTACAAGTACAATGAGCATAAAGGGAAATACAATGGTAAAGAACAAAAACTCCAAAATGATCTGCAACGTACTCCTGCCTCAGCGCTACTGCAAACCAACATCACCTGCACGCAACGGTCGTGCATAAGCTTATAGAAAGCTTAGAGGGTGGTGAAAGTGTATGCGCAAGGTAGTAATATGATCATATAATATCAGAATAATGCGGAATATGCAGATGGATCCATAATATCATGAGTCATACCAAGTCTATGCAATGCAAGACATGAATGGTATCGGCCATCCCAAGGCCATGCGATGTGCAATGCAACTCAAGCATACAAATCCTCATCTATGTCCACACATCAATACAGTTCAAATATACAATATCACCGGGGTCTAGTACATCTAAACCAGATTGCCGCCACATCGCGCGCAATAAGGTAAGTGGAAGAGACCTCACTATCCGTCTGCCAATATCGGTCGCGACTCATCGATAGCGGACCCATTCCTCGAGTTGGTCAAACTCAGCCTAGCATTGCCCCCTACTCTCGGGCGGGTAAGGCCGCACCCCCTTCCAACCAACCACGACACAGTGGAGAGCGCAACCGTCTGGTAATCGGCACTCAACGCTCATCTACCCACTCGGTCTAGACGTTGGAGCAATCTCTTGGTACCATAAGAGTTTAGAAACTTTCACCCAGGGATATCTATAGCACCCCATGTAGAACGAGATTTTTGGTATCCACTCCTGCCAACCACGATCTGCCTGTGGAGGCTACGACCCCGATGTAGCTAGGGCGTACAACAACCATGTCACACAATGCGAATGCATGAGTCACACTATCCAATCATGCAGTAAATCCTGCACGTATTGTGCGCTCATGTAGGGCAACACCGCCTAATCGGGAGCCCATAAACAACCTGTCCGAAGGCATATGCTATGATCAGACAATTCTCACGTCAAGCATACATATGATGCGTATGATCATGAGTCATGGAACTGTACTAAACATGTTATAATGAAATGAACTATTTTACAATGCAGATGGACCTGGACGGCCTATACACAATACGTACGGGCCTAACAATGGGCCCTAAGGAGAGTCGTAATGTGGACATCCAACCAACATTACACTCACAATGTGGACGTCAAACCAACATTGCTCCCAAGGCACGATCTTTGTAAACATCGCTACTTAATCCGTGTTGGGATTACACATTGCAATGGACCTTAGGTTCATCTCATTGGGCCATATATATCAAATGGGCCATATCATATGGGCCTTCTATTCATCAAATGGGCCACATAAATGGGCCACACCAATGGGCCTTCTATTCATCAAATGGACCACATAAATGGGCCACACCAATGGGCCTTCTGTGCATTGCAATGGGTCATAACCCGTGGGCCTTATTCAAATCAAATGGGCCTAACTCATAGGTCATATTCAAATCAAATGGGCCTAACCCATAGGCCTTCTTATAAGTCAAATGGGCCTAACCCATAGGTCACATTCAAATCAAGTGGGCCTAACCCATAGGCCTTGGAACATATCAAATGGGTCCATTTCCATGGGGCCTGCATCAACTGGATCCACCCCGTTCATTGCATTCACCGGCCCGATACCGACAAACAGAGTCCAAACTTTGGCCTGTTTCGGCGCGTGGAAGAAATCTATGAGACTTTACACGGTGGAGATCAATGTTTTCTAAGGTATGGCCCGCCTGAAAGTCGGATCAGCTTCACATTTTAGCTCAACGCCTAAAATGATATGGGCGAGAGGATGGACGGCTTGGATTGAATGCTTATCTTAAGGTGGGGCCTATACTAGTGGTCCTCCCCAAAAGGCTCCCCTTTATTTGTCTTTTCTTCCAGCGTCCAGCAACGTCCCTGGATGTTTTTCCTTTTTCTTTTTTTTCTTTTTTGTAATGGCCTTATCAAATACATTTAGGGTGGGCCTTGTTTAGGTGGGCCACCACATGGTAATGTGGTGAGGTTGCAATACATGTGTAAAGTGGGCCCCTCCTTTAGATGGTTTGAATTCAATACATGCTCCATAGTGGGGTCCATCCAAGTAGGCCATAAGGCCATTTCATCACACAAAACAAATAATTAAAAGAAAGGAGAGGGAGAGAGAGATAGAGTGGGACACGCTTTGTGATGGAGGGCTCCGCCACTATGAGCCCTCCCTTATATGAAATCATACATCAATGGATCCCTCTATGCATGGGATCACCGAAATTAACAATCAACGGTGGAGATCCGTTCCCCACCGATATGAACGGTCTAGATGACCTTTAAATGCAATGAAATAAATATCATGATGGGGTCCATGGAGAATGGCCCCACCATGGATGATCATGATGATCAAAGTGGTCCATCGGTCACAACTTAGGGTCCCAAGTGAGATCCAAACCATTGATCGGTTGGCCTCACTTGGCCCATCTCAAAAATATGAAAAACTACCATAATCTAGCACCCACCGTCCGATCTTCTTGCTCTTAGGGGTTCCTTTACACTTTAGCTTCAACTTCAATGGATGAGATGAGAAATGGAGGGTTGAGATGGGAGATGATGGGGTAGGAAAGTGGGCCGCCTTGGAGTTTTGGAAAGGGAGGGAGAGGCTTGGGAGAATGCTCATACGTATGGGGCTTTGTTGCTTGGAATTGAGGCTTTGAGAAATGAGAGGGAGAGTGAGTTGTAAGGAAGAGAGAGTGATGGGTGATGGAGTGATGGATGTGGTGGTGATGGGTGTGTAAGACTTTTTGACTTTTGTGACCCTTTTGTGTAAGAAAGGTATGAGCATGGAAGACTTTTGTGGCTTGCTTAGGAAAAGGGGTGAAAGTGATGTGTACTTGACATGTGATGGATTGATGGATGATTAATTGATGAGATTGATGTGATTGATGTGACACATCGTAAAGATTCTCTTAGATTTCGCAACGCGTGGTATTTTTCTCGCACCGAACGTTGGCCCACATCTCTTGACCAGGATATCGCCTCGGTGCGCAAGTCGCGGCATCAGAACCGCAGCGACGGCGCGGTCGCTATGGTATTAGTCTTGGCTTGAGTCGATACAGGTTGACAGCATATGAATCAGGGTCGCGTGTCGATATTGGTTAAGGGTCGAAGGTTGCCGGAATTCGACCGATAAGACCGCGGAAGTCTACGGAACGGTACGGACTAAGATACGGGTCTTACACATGTAGTAAGGTAGTTATAACATGTATTATAGCAAGTCCCTTTACAAGAGTTCACCATATATACAATAAACATGAATCCTCAGTCAATAAACATGACAAGCATAAATCACAATTCCATACTTATTCACACATTTCAACAAACACTTGGAATGCATTAAGATCAACATACTCTACATATATGTGTAATATATGAAAAACGTCGCATCTACGCACATGCGACAGCAATCAAGTCAGTCATAAATCATTACTGACATTGAAAGCTTTAAAAACCATAACCTAAACATTTATAGTCCGCACTTTTCGCCGGTAGACTCATAACGAACTCAGTTTAAGCCCTAAGTGTTTGTCTACAGGGCGAAGACACCCTATAGTATGAAATAGATTAACTATTTCAACATTTTCTCTATTTGAATATCTAAAATAGACTAGGGTTAGGATTTGTTACCCAAGTATGGAGTCAGAATCGCTGGAATAGCGATACAGAAGTAGTGGTTAAGCACATGGAGTGATGAGATTGAATCTTAGGAATAAACTCTAACCCTCTCAGTCACTATCTCTCTCTTTCCTTCTCTTTATTCTCTTCTCTCTATAGGGTTTAGAAATTCGTATGTGAATGGAGAGAGAGGGTTTAAGGCCCTTATATAAGCCCAGAACTGATGGGAATGGCCCTAGGGCCATGGTATAGCTAAAGACTGGCCGTTTCGGTCCAATGGAGCTGTTCTGGAGGCCCCTTTTCTGCATGCGGTCGGACTTAAGGTCCCTGACATTGGATCTGGGTAGGTTAAGATCTCGGCCCGATCGGATCAGTGGATCAGCTGCGGGGGACCTGTTTTAGTTTAACGGTCATCGATACTCGATCCAGGTCACAAGTGCATTGACCTATGTTGAAAATTTTCCTTGATACAGGGTGTAATTGGGTCAGATTCTGACGGTATGAATCCTTAGATTCGGCCTGCAAGCGAACGACTCAATTCACTTAAGTTTCAGTTCATTCGTAAAGATATTCGCATTTCTCACGCACTTCGCTCCAGACTCAAGTTGCGCGTTTCGAGATATCATTTGGGCTTAATTTCTAAAATGGTTGTCAAGTCCAACAAGACGATCATACCAGTATAGTTTTGCGGTATTCAGACTTTCGACGTGAAGTCTAGGTTCGATAAAGAGTTTCATGGTGCTCCCGAGAGCAACTGGGTTTTGAGATGGATCCTAAGTTTTTGAGTAATGTAGCGTTAATGGTTCTACTCGTTTTGGGTCTTACAGATCATATTTAAAGTGATTAGTGCTAATTTCACAGATAATCTAGTTTAGTACTTAGTTAATTCTCCTATAATTTCTAAAGGATTTGGTCCTTAGGAATTTCTGTTTAAGGTGGTACTCAGATCTTGTATGAATTTTTCATAGACGTTACAGTTCGTGTGAACTAGACTATCACACAGGTCATGAATGGGCATAGCTCATCATTTGTATGAGGCTCATGTGAACTGTGCTAGATTGGTCCAATTATCATTTTCATGTAAAGACGGAGTCTCCACACCCTCTTTGCAAAGATGGTTGAGCTTCCACCACCTTTATGCATTGGGACAGTTGGGGGTGTCTATACAAATAAATAAATATCAACTGACTTTAGGAAGTTTTTCACAGTGATTATTCAATCACCACTAATTTCTTGAGGTTTAGATTAGCCCCATTTTTTGACTCATGCCTTGACATAAGCAAAGCTAAAATAAGCTGAAAAAATGAATGGACATTCGCAGATAAAACACACACACTATAGTGGGCGCATAGAGCACTGACACATTGCTATTGGTGGGCCTATATGCAATCCACGTCAGGTGTAGAGTGGAGCAATGATTGAAATAGATTACCATGTGAGTCACCACTTTCCAAACGGTAGTCATTCATTTGCTTTCAGTCCAAACCATCCAAGCTGTGGGGTCCATTGTAGATCTAGTAGTACCCAGAAATCACACTGATTGAAAGATCCACCACTCCGAGAGAACCATTAAAGTGGACTGCGTACTAGGTCACTCAGCATGCTTACATTGTAGGGTTTGGAGTAAACTCTCCGGGCCACCATGATATATATCTATTTTATTCAATGTGAATTGAACACCTGCCATTGAAAGCTTCTAAGGCCATGGAAGTTTTTGATCAAGATTATATTTATGTTTCCTATATTCTTATCTATATGATCTTATGAAGAGGTTAGATGACATATAATTATTAATGATCAATTTTGAGTAGATTTCAACAGTAATCATTATTATTGATGCAAAAATCTGGTCGACTCTCCCTGGCTGGCCAGCCTACACAGAACCAACAAAGAAGACCCTAACTAGTGTCTTAGGGACCCTCTAATGCTAAAGTCAGGAGTCTGGGTTTAGTTAAGTGTAGAAGAGTTAGGGCTAGAGATTGTGCATACCTCTCTCCTATGGGGATCTTCTTATTTATATGTCAGAAGAGGAGGTGGCGTAAAGGGCGATCGTCCCTATTTTTGTGGGGACAGAATCCTAATAGGATTATGAGTTTACGCATGGCGGAGATCCTTCTGGATCTTTGGTGAGGAGAACTGTGTTAGAGATGGTTTCCATGATCTTCGGCGCGGATCACAGGCGGATAGCAACGTCGATCAAGTCGGGCTTGGCCTAGTGTTGGGGTCGAGCTCAACTTGATGCTAAGAGGTCGAGCTCTTCTTGGTTGGGCTCTAGTCTGTTGAGGTTGGACTCAGCGCATTCGATGAGGTCGGACTCGGCCTAACGTTGTGTTCGAGCTCGACCTGATGCTGAGAGATGGAGTTTTCTTCTTGATTGGTTGAGAGGTGAGTGTTGGACCGTCGGGTCGCACCTGCTGCTGTTAGAACATTTAACCTGGCCTATCGATGGTAGGTCGACATATTTTTCCCATAACAATTATTATCTCAATTGTTTCTAGTGGCGTGGTTGATATGCTTCAATTTAAACTTATGCTTTTAAATAATCTAAAAAAGCAAATAAAAAATATGAATAAAATACATACATCCACAATTGCACAACAAAAGTTTACTCCATATACAATTTCATTTACATGCATTTGAAAAGCTATTTCTCCATGAAGTACTCACTGGCAAGGACGCAGATTGCATCCTACCCTCACCCATCTCTGACCATGGACGAGCAGTTCCATAGTAAGGCCCACCTTAATGTATATATTGATTAATGCGATCCATACTTTTTCTTATATCATTTTGATGATTCTTCCTTTTTCGATCCTAGAAATAAATTGATAGAGCTGCTAGTAGTTCCACCAGCAGAGAATACTTGATCCAAACAGTTAGAAGAAGCCTAACGATGAAATCAATAGCCCCCGGAGATTGAGAGAATCTTAACCTGAGTCGAATCCAACTATCAAGTACACTATGCTAAAAGATGACTCTTGCATTTAATGTAACTTGCATTAAATGCAAATCCTTTATGCATTTAATGCAACTCAAGGTTATTATTCAGTGTGATCTTCTTGAATGTTGGATTTGTCTCATTTTCTGGACATAACTTAAAATGATACGAGAAAAGGGATGTTGATAAACAGATACACCAGGATGGAGCCTGCCAATCGAACTGCCCGTTCGGGCAAGAGACACGGGAGTAGTACGCAATCCGTGTCCCACCGGCAAGCATTGAATTTCCACTGTTTCTTAACTGTAGTATGGCCCACTTAGACTTTGAAATTTTTAATTCATGTCCTAAAATGAAACAGCAAAATGGATGGATGGCACGGATATAATCCATACATCATGTGGACCCCACAAAGCTATGCCTGGATGGATTATTGTCCAGGCAAGGATAGGAGGCAATCTGGTCACAGGAAGGACAAGATGAGAGGAATGAGAGACCCATGATTGTGCGGCCCACTATAATGTATGTGACCACATCCAAGCCGTCCATCCGTATTGAAAGCTCGTTTCAGGGCATGATAAAAGATGAAGCAGTTCAAGTCTCGAATGTAACATAGTACAGGAAACAGTGGTGGATGGTGATTGACCATTAAAAACTTACTAGGGGTCAGATAAGCTCTGGATCAATATGATATTTGTTTGGTCTCTTCAACGAGGTGTTTGTGACCTTATCAACGGGTTGGATTGCAAATAAATATTCTAGTGGAACCCCAAAGCTCTTGCGACACGCTCTATCTCTGTGTACGCGCGTCACGGACTATCGGCATGCTTGGTATACGTACGCATGCATGTCACGACCAGATACAAGATCGCCCGTACGAAACTACTTAAATATATAGCGACATTTAACCTACTGCGACAAGGAAGTTAGTAAACGGCCCATATTCGAGGACACGGATTCCGAAGCTTTCCTGGTCGGAAGCTGTGTGGGGCTCATTGAGGTTTTTGTGACAAATCCACTCCGTTCATCAGTTTTACGAGACCACAGTAGGAAATGAAACTAAAAATCAGGCAAACCCAAAACTCATGCGAGCCACCCCAAGCTTCCGACTATAGGAAGCAATCCTCGTCCATGTTGAAAATGGCCAGTTCAGACGCATAATGATGTAGAGCGTGTCGCGGACAGTTTCATGGTCAAGATGGATCAGAAAAGTCTCAGTCGACGATAAAAGTAATCCAAACCGTCAGACCTTAAATTGGACGTATCTCGCAATCCGAAATGAGTTACTGGGCGTAAAATATATGATTTTGGAGTAGAACGAGCTACTTAACCCACCCAACCTCGTTATACCGGGTCGCACAAGTCGGATTTGCAAAATACCCCCGACGGTTATTTCTCTAATTTAATTCCGTTTTTATTATAAATAGTAAGTTTTAACTTGATTATAACTCTTCGTCCATTGGGCAAAAAAAACTTAGAATAATTAGGAGAACAGTTAGGTGAAGTCAAACAGGACACTTGCTATTTTTAACTGATAACTTTGCACGACCGTTTATAAATGATAAGTTTTCTATTTATAGTAAATTGCTAATTATAAGAGTTTGAGTTGTAGTTTGCTTTTGATTTTTCTCACATTATTTGGTATCTCTATTTAAAGAGTTGTGAACTCATTTATTTCATTGATCAATCAAAATTTAAATTTATTAGGATTTATTTATATTCTTTTTGCTTTCTTTCCTCGTGGATTCAAGAAGTTCTATGAGGAGTCCAAAGAAACTCCGTGGATTTAGGGTACTTATCCTTGAGGAAGGTGGTGATCGACCTCATCATGTTCATCCCTGTGCCCCATAACTGACCTAATTTGGCCCATTTTGCCGATCTAAAGTCGGTCCCACTATCTGATGGGTTTATATTTGAGTTATATTACAGGCGTACGGACACCATGTAGACTCGGCATCAAAACTCGACAGAAGTTCGCTGCAATACTGCATTGTGGGTCGGCTTACTCAAGGAAAGTCCCAGCTGTTGGTTTGGGGTTAGTGGGCCATGCCATGGATTGACCATAACCTAAAATTTTGGCAATTGGCTAGCATAACCATCCACGAATAGGGATTGGGATTTGGTAGTGAACTCTTAGTACTAATGTCAGCAACGGATGACATTCCATGGGCCTCACTATGATGTATGTGAATTTAATCACGCTTTCATTCATTTTGCCAAATTATTTTAGAATATGATCATGTTCCCATGGACACTATATTAACAATGAGATTAAATTACTCTTTAAATCTTAACTTAGCTTCGACAAAATTATTTTTAGGCAATTTAAGAACCATTGTAAATTTAATTAATTAAATGAGTAGTACTTTTTTCGCGTTATGGGAACAACCAACGAACCTGATTGGCAGATCCATAACCATCAATCAAATCTTGATTGGTCATTCAAACTCTCAAAGAAACTTTATTTGTGCCTTATTTCAATAAAAAGATGTCTCTATTTGACCCATAAAATATCACAAATTCAAATGAGTCATATATTAAGAGTTCATGGCACTTTCTAAAAGCAACCAACCGACTTGATCCAAAAAAATAAAGCCAGAATCTATATTCAGACCATGTAGAAGCCATAATCTAAAAGTGGAAGATGTATCACACCATTGGCTCAGCACAAGCCATCAGTCTCAATCTATAAATTCAGTGCCACAGTTGCCATTTAGGGGGGCTAGTGACTTCGAGAGATATAGATGGTCAACAAGAGAGACGTTGGGATGAGTCTTCTTCTTTGAAGATTTCAAATATTCTTAGCTAATGCTAAGACCATGCCTGACTTAAGAGGCCAACGTTGAGAAAATTAATTCACAAAAGAAGTCAACAAAGTTAAAGATTAAGGTTAAAATTGAAGATATCTAACCATCTTTTTTGTATAAAAAGGAGTTTGATTTTTCATTTTCTTTCTCACATCTTAATTAAGTTCAAATTTCACACATTCCTAATACATTTGCACTATCAACTCATACTTTTACTTATTTTTTTTTTTTGTTTTGTATGTCTTTTTCTTTATTACATTCACTTATCCAAAGTTACCTGACTCAGTGAATTAAGACTGAGATTTTTCATTTTTGTTCACTTGACCCCTCGTGGGGTTATGCGAAGCAAGATTAGATATGTACTGCTGAATTTTTGCTGAATCTCCCTAATAATCACAAAATTTTGTACAGTAAAAACCATACATTGTGTAGGTAGAAGGGAGTGCTTAAATCTTTCATCTTTTGTCATTGCGATCCTTATTAAGAATCTACGGTCACATATCAATCGCATGAGTAATTTGAATTAGGAAATTTCATGATTCCCTAATTCGAAAACAAGTTTTTAAATTTCTAACCTGATGTAAATTTCAAACTTTTTTGAGTCAATGACTACTCCAGAAACCACACACATTCTCTTTGTATCTCAGTCAATTCTACACCCCAATCTCCACCGTTGTTAAACATAAGTAAAAGCAATCACTTGCACGAAGGGAGCATTCACATGCCTCAAAAAATGAGACATATCCAAATCTAGGTGTACCGTAGGAAATAGTTGTTATTAGACACCCACCATTAAATTTTCAATCAAGTTGATATTTGTGTTTTTAATTCATCCATTTGAGTGACCTGATCTGATCAACCGACTAGATGGCAAAATAAACATTCCAATGGGCCTATGAAGTTTTAAATGACGGGCATTTAATCACCCCTAATTCTAATGGTGTGGTCCACATGAGATTTGGACCGGCCTCTTTTTTGGGTTCATGCCCTAAAATAATCCGGCAAAATGTATGAACCGTGTGGATAAATCACACGCATCATGTTGGGACCCACATAGCATTGAATTTGTGCTGAAGGGATCACTATCGATCCGAGTACCACAGAGTGATAGCCTGTCGAATGCAGTCAATCGTGTAACGATAAGAACCGTACGATCAACACAAATTCTGGGCCATGGCGCATCCATGGTGTGCTCCACGAAAGTTAAAAACATCACTTTTCACTCACAGTCCTTTGCACTCTCAATATAGAACCCTCTCTTGCATTGGACACGAATTTTGAATAATCTTCCATGGGCCCAATTCATGTTTCACTACATTCTACACTATAAATTAAAAAAATGAGGCTAATTCATGTTTCGCTACATTCTACGATTTAAACTACAAATTAAGGCAGATGAAATGCTAAGGTGAACCACTCTACAGAAAAAATGTGATAAAATGCCCACAACTGAAACTCCTTAGAAACTGATGGACAGAGCGGATGTAACAAATATATTAAGATGGGGCCTATTTGAGAGTGTGGATTTGAAACCCCCTAGATTTGATATCCTCCTATTGGTTTGACACTTGAATTCAAGTAATTCAAAAGTAACTGTGCATTATATATTTATAGGGATTCGAATTTAATTACTAAATTAACTTTAATATCTTTAATTAGTGTACATATGTACTGTTTTATGCAATGGTTGTAATGAGCATTTTTAAATATATACTTTGCTCAAAAATGATGAAATGATACACAAGCATGAGATCACATTCCAATGATTTTTAACCATTGATTTACATGGACAATTTTTGCATGGCACAAATCATTGTATTAAAGTAATTATAATGATGCAATTGATAATCTAATTGTTTTGAAATATCTTTAGTGGACTATGTGTCCTGCATATTAATAGACTACTAACACATGTTACACATGCAACTTTTGAAATAATTTTAAATGTAATCCAAGCTTTCACCTGTGATATAAAACTCCTTCAATTGGGTCCTGGAAACCTCCCGTTACTTTGTAATGCCAAACATACGAATGAATTTGGAATACCCTCGAATCCCCTCTTCTCCCGAAATCCAAACGACAGCAAGGTAGAAGGGATTTTTCGGGTTTTCGTCAAAGATACTCTCTTTAGGGGCATTGTGGTAATTTTATATCAGTGCCACCTTTATCCCAGTCGATCGAGGTGGTTCTATGTTTTTTGGCAATGCTCGAAATTGAGAACCTCGCGTGTCGTGTACCCTTCCTCATTTTCAACGACAGTTCTGTATAGAATGCGCCGTGTCGTCATGCGCACCAAAGCAACGCGAATCGCCTGCGAACTCGAAGCTAGATGAACACCGTGATGTTTGTAATAAATCAACCTCGTCCGTCCGTTTTGCCAGCTAATTTTAGTACATATATCAAACATAAGACAATTCGCTTCCCACTTCTTCCTGTAGCGTGGCCCACCTCATTTTAAAGATGGATGGACGGGGTGTATTTCTCAAACATCACGGTGGGCCCCACATAACGTCGTTGGTCGCAGGCAATCCGAGTCAGTTGAGCGACTGAACCCCTACCATAAACTTGAAAGAGAACGGACACTGAATACAGATAGCGGCAGTCGTTGAATATGAAGTCTCCATGTAAATCTGAACATGTGGCAGGAATTGGATAGGATCGGAACGGTTAATATATTAGATCCAGTATTAAGTGGGCCACAGTCGATACTATGATGACTGGATGATCTTTGACCTTCAATTAAAGGGCTACAAATAAACACTAAAAAGTAAAAATATGAACGGATTTTGTTAATTATGAAAAGTCCCACTTCTTAAATGGTTGAGATTGTCCAATCCTGATAAAATTTTGGTTATGTCCAATCAACGGTTGATATCACGTGATGTATGGTTCTGATCAATTTACGCGTCAGCCAAGTGAGTGGTAACAGTCTTGCAGTACCTCCACAAGCAGCTAATCCGTTCTCCTCTCAGAAAATGACTGATCATACTCGAGCGTAACTCCACCTTCGTACACTGGCAACTGGCAAGCGTCAACGGACTCAGACATACCAAAATGTGGGGTCCACCACCGGTACGGTAGACGAAAATTCACATTGCTTGCGTGACTCGTGTTACTCACTCAATGGGCATTTTGCCCATGATGTGGACGGATCATCGCTTCTCTACCATCCATTTGACGGTCTACAGTTACATCGTTATGAGTGTGTGGTCAGCGTGAATCTTGGGCTGCACATCATCGTCAGTGGGGGCCCATAACTTGAACGGTTTAGATCGAATGCATGTCTCGACACGCACCTGGCGATCCGTGCATACGCATCATCCAAGATGTGCATTTTCTTACATGGGCCATTGCGACGAACATACAAAAGAGCGGTTTCGGTGAGGCCGTAACCGCGGGGCCCACTTTGATGTCTGTGTTGTGTATCCACACCGTTCATCCGTTTCTCCAGATAATTTAAGGTCAAAAGCCCAAAAATGGAGCAGATCAAGATTTAGGTGGACCACTCCATAGGAACGAGTGGTGATTGAACGCCCACCATTAAAAACTTCCTAAAACCTGCATAATGTTTATTTGCCATCCAACCTAACAGAGACCTGGAGCAAATGAAAATACATGTATGAGCTTGATTTAAAATATTTGTCACCCACAAAATATTTTCAACGGTGGGCGTTCAATCACTCATGCTTCCTTCTCGTGGTGTGGTCCACCTAGGATCTAAATCTATTTCATTTTTGGCTCGTTCTGTAAAATAGCTGTCAAAACAGATGGACAGCATGGACCTTCCATCAGGTGCGACTAACCGTGAACGTTCGTGCCTCCCATTGTTACGGCCTCACCGAATCCCCTCTTAGAATACACCTTCCAGCTGCCTCCGATATAGGACAATGATTCAACTAGTCATTTGTACCAAATTCGTGCAAGATATGGACCGTCCATCAGGTGTGATCAACCGTGAACATGTCTTGGCCTAAAAAAGTCTAGCGCTATCTTTAAACGCACGTGCTAACTTGGAAAGCGTGTGAAACGAACGGTGAGGATGACATGCTTAGAAAGTAAGGCTGTAAACTCGTCAAACGAATCCCTCCGTCGGAAAAATGTGGACGGTTAAAAGTTAAAACGCTAACACGCCGCCGTTGATGTGGATAAATCACAACGTGCCCGCTTTGTGCACCCTAACATGATGCATGTGGTTTATCCACGCCGTCCATCCATTTTTCTAGCTCATTTCAGACCATGAGCACAAATATGAGGTAGATCTAAATTTCAGGTGGACCACACCACAGGAAAAAGTGGTTCTTGAACGCCCATCATTAAAAACTCATTAGGAGCCACAAAAGTTTTGATGAAGGAGATATTTTTGTTTTACCTTCATCCAGGTATGTCTGAACTAGACAACGGGTTGAATGACATATAAAATTGTTAACGGCAGGCATCCAATCGCCGTTGTTTTCTTTCGTGTGTTCCACCTGCGATTTGAATTTGTTTTATTTATGTGTTCGTCACCTGATATGAGCTGTCAAAATGAATGGACGACATGGATAAACCACATACATAATGGTGGAGGGTTAAAAGCAGCATCCCATTAGCGAGTTGCTATTAGCATTGTTAGGTAACGCCATATCGCGTTCCTGTCCTTGCGTCAGTGGTGGACCCGGAGGAGTTTCAAACGTAAGGTCTGTTCGAAGCCCATAGGTGGTGAACGTTAAATCCAACTAGCATTAGCATGCGTGGGTGCGTGCTTGAAAAAATAAAAAGTAACCCTCAAAAGGGATATCATGGATTACAATATTCTGTGGGGTTATATTTTTCTAACCCAATATGATATTTTTGATTTTTTCGGACCAGATTATCCTTCTGCACACCTTCCTAGCGTATGGCTATAGCTTGTAAATCTTTTTTTTCCATAAGAGGAGATTATGAGTCCCACGAGCCACGAATGGGCTCACTACTTGTTTCAGTGTGGTCCATCCCACATTATCATTCCTTAAACATATGTGGAGTTGGACCCACATTCCAACATATATGTGGGGTCAGACCCATATTCTAACCCAGTTCAATTTTTTTTTTCAGGAGAGGGGACCACCGCCACCACCGATTCGAGAAAGATAGGAGACCACCACCACTCCCGAATCAAGAGAGATAGTGGACCACTATCACCATTGAAGAGGATAGCTAAGACCGTTGTTTCTACCTTCTTGGGATTCACTCCGACAATTTTGTGACAACACATTCATTCTTGCAACATTTGAGGTGACAACATCTCCAATTTGAGGACAATTTTTATTTCACAGATCAATTTCAAGTTTTCCTTTAAGGGAGTGCAATCGATATGATGGATAAAGGCAAAGCATTCGTAGTGTGAATGTCTTCTTTTTTTTTATAAAGGGATTGCTACTGTGGTTCACATGTGGGCATTGTGGATCATTTGACCAGTGTTGATCTCACTTGCGCGCTATAGATCTATAGGCACATGGTATGAATGTTGAATCACCTGTTTCTTATGGTATGGTTCACCTGATAATTGGATCTGCTTTATTTTTAAGATAATGCCCTAAAATGATTTGAAAAAATAGATGGACAACATGGATAAATAATATATACATCAAGGTGGGCTCACGGTAACTTCATTGTAAGGGTCGCATCGTCTTGAGTGAGGCCGAAATCTCACCTAATCCGTTCTCCAAGTGGATTATTATTGTGACAACCCTATGGAATGACATCGGCCCTAAAATGGCCAATATCTTTTGAAACAATACTTTTTTGGCCCCAAGATGAGATTTTGCTTCTTTTTTTTTTTGTTCAGTATGAAATTGCCCTTCTGCCCACCTGCTCCAACGTAAGGCCGTAACTTGTAGATGACTTTTCAAGAATGGGAGATTGTGGGTCTCATGAAGCCACAAATAGGCCCACTACTTGGGAAATACAAATTGTTCATTCTCTTCAAAGTATCCTTGGACATTGAAGGGCATTATTTTCATCTTCATCTAAGGCCTTTCTGGCCCCTAATAAAGATAACGGTGGCATTTTTCTTATAATTATTTTCTTTGGTATGGTCCATCCAAATGTCTTCTTCCCCAATTCTTGGGATAATGTCCTGAAATTATTTCATTGAACTAATGGTCATAATGGATTTCATTGAAGATGCATGGTAGGCCCCATAATATCATTCCCTAAGCATATATGTATGGTCAGACCCACATTCTAACCCAATTTCATGTTTTCAATTTTTTAAGGGAGAATGGACCACCACCACCACCGATGAGAGAGACAGAGAAGGGACCACCACCACCACCGAATCGAGAAAGAAAGTGAACCACCACCACCTCCGAATCAAAGAAATAGAGGGGACCACTACCACCATCACTAAAGAAGGCGATTAAGGCCATTGCTTCAACCTCCATGGGACCCACTACGACAATCATCTGACATGTTTACAGTGATAATACCTTCATTTCAGTGACATTTTGAGGTGATAGTACCTTCAATTGGGTAGCAATCTTCATACTATTGATTAATTTCAAGTTTTTCAAGTTTTCCTTCAAGGGAACGCGACTGATTTGGCGGTTAGAGGTAAGAGTACATGGTGTGAATGTTTTTTTTTAAGGTCTACTAGTGTGGACCACATGTAAGCATTATGGATCCTTCGGCCAATGTTGATCCCACTTGGGCACTATGGACCCCACCTGGCCCCCTTTGGATACCACTTAGTGATTGTGGATCCTACCTAAACACCTTTTTTTTGCAGATGTTAAATGAATGAATGTGTATGTTGATGTATTTGTGGTTGTGAATGTTGAATTGTATGAATGCAAGGGACGATGTAATTGGTGGATGTGAAATTTAAATTGTATGAATGAAAATGTGGATGTGAATGTTGAGATGTATGAATGAAAATGTGGAAGTGGATGTGGATGTAGATTTGTATGAATGTGTACGTGGAAAGTGCATTAGTTGTGGATATTGACTTATATGGTATAAAACTGTGAAAATTGATGTAAATGTGTTGTTATATGAATGAAAATGTGGAAGTGAAAGTAGAGTGGATTTGTATGAATGTGAATGTAGATTGTATGGTGTAAAAATGTGAAGATGTATATATACCTAGAAGTGGATGTCAATGTCATTTTCTATGGTGGGCGCATGGATGTGGTTCATCAATGTTGAATTATACTAATGCACATATGGAAGTGCATATAAATGTGTTAAAAATTTGAATTGTATGGATCTCCTGAGCAATGTGGATATAGGGGGTGGGCCTTTCCTCAGTACTGTCCATTTCATATTGGACTTGTGAGATCCACAGTGCTCAGGGAGGATCTGTTGGGATATGGAGTTTGAAAAATTATTTAAATAAAATAAATTTAAATTGAGAAAAATAGAAAACTTATCGGTTTATAAAAGTCGAGGCGTGACATGAGTCACTCGGCTTGAAATCGAATTTGCTCCCCTTGGACAGCGTCCCAAGTGCAACAGGTTTCTAGAACAATCGACCTCTAGGATACAACGTGTAACATCCCGAATTTTTTTCCAACTTGGCAATGGACGTCCTTAGACATAGAACTGCCCTAAGACCTTATTTTGTTGTAATTAGGGCGTAATTTAGTTAAGTATTAATAGCTTGGATCGTTTTCTATACAAATTACAAAGGCCCGAGTACCACCTCGAGTAGAAATCTCTTAGAATCAAATCCTTTAGAAATTGGGTGAGTATTAACTGGCGTTAAACTAAATTACCTATGAAATTAGCACCAACCACTTTAAATACGATCTGTAAGACCCAAAACCTATAGAATTGTTAACGCTATATTATCCTAAAATCTAGGATCAATCTCTAAACTCAGTTGCTCTCGGGAGCATTCAGAAACTTCGTATCGGACCTGGACCGCACGTCGAAAGTCCGATAGTGATGAACTTAGACCATTATGACCGCCTAGTTGGACTTGACTATCACCTCAAAAATCAAGACCAAACGATGTCCTGGGATTGTTTCGTTGAGTTTGGAGTGAAGAGAGTGAGAAAGCGAAGATTTTTTAAAAATTAAATATAATTTTAAGTAATCTGGATCATTTCGCTTGCGCATTATTTCTAAGCATTTTGACCGTTAGATTTCGACCCAAATTCACCCTTGGATCGGGATAGGTGGACCATGCATGTTATAGCACTTGTGGCTCTGATCGACTTTCAGTGACCGCTGAACTGAAACTGGTCCGCCACGGTCGATCTGGAAACCCGACCGGACTGAAAACTTAGCTTGACCTAGATCCGATATTAGAGAGCTTAAGTCCAACCACATTTAGTAACAGGACCTCCAGAAGTACTCCGTTAGATCAGAACAGACCTGATTTGGTTATAACTTAAGTATACCTTGGCCCTAGGGCTATTTCCATCGATTTTGGGCCTATATAAGAGGCTTAAACCCCCTCTCTTATATCCCATATGAATTTCTTAAACCTAAGGGAGATATGAGAAAGAAAGAGAAGGAAAGAGAGAGACAGAAGGTGAGTAGAGGTGTGGGAGTTATTCTTGAGAATCGCTTCTGCTATTTTACGTGTTTATTCATCACATCCGTGTCGCTACTACGGCGATTCTAACTTCGTTCTTAGATAAGAAAAACCTAACCCTAGCTTGTTTTAGAGTTTCCATTGATGCTAGTAGCTAGATAGCTAACTTAGCTTGTATTACAGGTTGATATTCCACGTATACGAAGACTTAGAGTTTCTAACGAGTTCGTTACGCTTCTACGGCGTAAGGTGCAGACTATAGATGCTTAGGTTATGGTTTTTAATGCCGAATAATGATAGATTCATGATCTGAATGCTATTTCACATGTAGAATGCAAAGTCTGTTTTGTGTTTCAGTTATGTACGTATTATGTAGAGTTTATCATATTCTTGGTATTTGTATAAAATACGGTATACGTATAAAATCTGAAATTGTGTTTGCCATGATTAACTGTCGTATGTATATGCTAGTTATATGTGTGATGACTCCTTGGCGAAAGGGTTCATCCTAATGCATGTCTTGGTCAACATACGCTATGCATGTTAGTATGTGTAGTCTAAGTGTTTGTGATAATTACCGAATGAGTATAGAAACTGCATTCGTGCTCACCACGACTAACTGTCATGGATATATTATGATTGTTTAGGCAACAACCCTTTGACGAAAGGATTTGCCCTAATATATATGGTACCTGATATATAACTTGTATGATGAATTGTGTAGGCTAAGTGTTAGTAAAAATGTTTGAATGAGTTGTAGTTAGTAAGGTGTACCTGTATACAAATTGAGACATAATTCTCAATCTCCTTAGCAATGTGTATGATTTCCTCCATGTATGTCATATGTTGATGACTGTTTGTTTATGAATTGAACATGTGAGGATTCATATTTACATTATTTTTCAGAACATGGTCAAATGATATTATAATTTAAATTATTGCTCCGCTACTGCTTTGAGTATTTCATATGAATATTTGATGTAATGGAATGTGGTTGATGCTATTGTATAGTCCAGGAAATCGGTAATACGCCTTGAGTTCGTGGCCTAGACCTATTCGCCACGTAGGACGTGTTTGACGAACCCAAGCCGTGCGTTGCTTGTCGACAGTGGTTAGGCCACACAAGGTACATATGCACTTCATGTTGATCGACTCAACGGACGCTCGTACTAGTCGAAATTGTCAAGTAACTCGATTAGCCCGATGTATGTTAACCATGTATGGACGCTACTGCTTGAATCTAAAGTACCAAACTTACTAGTGAAAATCTCGTTAACCATGGTACCTTGATCCGCTAAGACTCATTGTTCACTCCCCAAGTGCAGGGTTGTGATGTAGTAATAACTCAGTAAGACCGAGGTCGAATCCCAAGGGACTGAAACTTGTACGTTATCTAAAATTAACTGGAACTAGAACTAGAATAAGATGGAATCTAAATTAAATGTAATTTGATGAATAATTGTAGGTTAATTAATCTAAAACTTGGGAGATATCAGAGAAGGATAACTAGGGATTCAGAGGATCCACTTGTAGAGATCAGGGAGATCTTATGCATGTTTCATGGAAATTAACTGAACTGACATTGATCTAGTTTTCAGAGAGATGAAAGGAAGATAAATTAGAATGGATTCCATCACCAAACCATGCCCACAGACTATGGCAAACAACAGAATCAAACTAATTACCACCCAATCACATGTATGTAAGTTAGGAAGGGTACCGACATCCAACCATGCCCAGGAGACTATGGTGAACAACAGGACGTCCTGACGTCATAAACATGAAAAGAAAATAGAAATATTCAAAGCATTGCAGACCCATTGTAATTTCAGTCACAACAGACCATTAAAAACTAAAAATATTCCCATAATAATTAACTAAAATCAACGTCGATTCATGAATTAAAATAAAAATAAAATAAAATCTCCCATCTCACTACAAGCTTCACCTCTTAGCCCTAGCTAGGAGGATTTAGCCTGCCATGGATGGGCTCAATCCAAATAAATAAAGAGAAAAAGAAAAGGAAAAGAAAAGGGAAAGAAAAAAATCAAGCTCCTCTCTCTCTCCTCTGCCCACGTTGAAACCCAAGCTCGAGCCCTCTGTTCTTCCTCCCAAGACCTGAATGAATGCTCCCCACGTCCAAAAACCTCCTTTTATAACTGCTGGAAGGCTGGAGTCAGTGACAGAGTTGTAGCAGGACACGGAGTGCAATTTTCGCAGCCAAGTTCGGTACCATGAAACACGCCACTTTCCTCGCTCAAATTTCAAAGAAACACCGTCCCTTAGTGCTTTCTTGGGTCCTCTACATGATAGACGGTTCAGATCTGTCATATGATCAAAGATGGTGGCCCAAAACCGCCTGGAAAAATCGATTTTCGCGGATGTGCGAAACCTTTCGCACCATTTCGCTATTGTGATCGGTGGGCCCCACAGAAGCATTTTCTGAAAAATTCACCTCGTCCATTGGATTCAGAATGAAATTTCAGTCAAGAATGGGTAGTTTTGAACGTCCATTGACGTGGCCCAGAGAAGAAATCACAAAAGAATCAGTTTTGAACGCTACCGAGCAGCCCTTTTGTGGCCTCTGTATCTCACACGTGTGCACGCATGGGTAAAAAGTGATAACATGGTTTTGTAGTGCTCGAAGCCCTCTATACGGTGGACGGACCGGATTGAGCTTATGGGGCACGTGTGGGGCCCACAACTGATCGCAAAAATGGCCAGCGGCCGTGCGTCCGCTGCACTTTTTTTTTTTTTGAGTTGTAGACGGAAACGTCGGTCAGCGCAGCTGACCGACTTTTGGAAAATTTGGTTCACGGCGAGTGCACATGTGCACTGTACACACTCATCTCATATGGGGTCCATTGCATTATTTTGGAGAAATCTGCACCGTCCATCTGTTTTGACTCCTTATTTAAGGCGTCAATAATAATTTTGAGGCAGTTCCAGATATCAGGTGGGCCCAGAATCAACGGTTTATAGGCTGATCTGTCAGTTGGGGCACTTCCCGAGATCTTCAATGGCTGAAATTTTATATGTACGGTTAATTTATGGTCCTCAGGCGACGTATGAAGTTTCGAGCCGAACGGATGGTGGGAACCTCGTGATCTTGCATTCTGGACGTCCTTCAAGCCACTTGAGCTTCAATTTCTAACTTTTCTCGGATTTCTGACCGTGTATATTTGTCAATCTTGGTCCCCTGGAGTGTGTCCCTTGCCTTTGGCGTCATCAGATCGTTAAATCTCAACTTTTAACGTCTTTTTTCCATCCATGCTCATAAAATCACTTTGCCACACAAGAATGAGAAAACGAGCCATTAGACAGCATTATATTCGTAAATCCAGACAATATTTGGGGTCTAACATGCAATATTTGACCCTCAACACAACCCCCAACCAGCATTTTGCTAGTCCCGAGCAAAGTATGCGAAAAATAAGTTAAGAATTATAGGAGAACTTTCTATGAAATCAAGTGAGATTTTGAACAAAATATGAGAAATTTAATATTCATGAATGTTAGAAATTGTATTCTCCTAAGCTCAAGCGCACCGTAGACTTCATAATCAAGTGTAAAGCATTAATCCTTCAATTAGAAAAATTTTAAACATTGAGATCCATAGATGTATAGTCTAATCTTGGCTTATCATCATTAAGAGATCCAATTGTCAATTTCATGATATCATTGGTAACCAACAAGAAAATTCATAACAACCAAAACCTAATCCAAAACTTGCCTCATAGATTAACTTATTAACTTGTGATTTTTCTATTCAAAGTAATGCCAAGGAAGGAGAATCAAATCCTTACCTATAGGGAGCAAACCTATGGTGAAGATCGTACACCTGACTCTTTTTAGATATCATTCATGGGGAATTAACTCCACACCTATAGGGAGCAAACCTATGGTGAAGATTAATTATCCAACCTTTCCAATTTTTATACCATGATGGCAAGATATTTCAGGCTGGTTCCTTTCGTGCTTAGTGATTACCAAATTAACCCTTCAATATCAGACTGAAGTCTTAATGTGTAAGCAAGACGTGTCCTGAAATCATGATTCAATCAATGTTTACAACTTCTAATCATGGATTAATAATTCACTTAACTATGAAATCTAACAGATCCGGAATCCAAGAGTCATAAATCCACCATTATGTACCTTGAAAATCTAAATTAGGGATATCTGTCAAAATCACTGCGAATTCATAAAAATTTTCAGAAAAATTTAAAATTTTTCACAATTGTTGCTCAAGACCAAGAAAATACTGATTAGGTTACCTAATTTCCCACCCCCAACCTAAAATCTACATTGTCCTCAATGTAAAAGATATGAGCATGCAATGCACATGGAACAACGAAAGTAAATGAGAAGTGATGGGAAGATAGTACCTGAATAACGAATCAAGAGAGTTTCCAATAGATCACGGCATGGAAGCTTGTCAGCATGAGAGAGAAAGCAGAACAAAAATAAGAAAAATAAAATCCTACGTATACCACTTTCGCAGGTGCTCTCGATTGCATTTAGCGTATGCAACAAGCCTTTAAACCCCTAGGTTACCCCTAGCAGACGAGTTGTAGTCTCGTGAGGGTTTACAGTAATGTTACCCACAAACATTGAATTAACTAAAAAAATTGAAATGGAATGAAAAGCTGGGTTGCCTCCCAGGAGCGCTAAATTTTTCGTCTTCAGCCAGACAAATAAAACAACTATCCTAAACCCATGAAAGCGATAAACCTACCTATACCTCCATCAGACTAGGAGATCCGTCCTGGTAAACAGGAGCAATCAGAGGCATGGACATGTCCTCTGATTCAAATGTCTCGACAAATGGCTTTAATCGATGTCCATTTACTTTAAACTCCTTGCCATTGTCGGGATCTCTTATCTCGACGGCCCCATGAGGATAAGCAGTGACAACAATGTAAGGGCCGATCCAACGAGATCGAAGCTTACCCGGAAAGAGATGTAGTCGAGAGTCATATAAGAGGACTTTCTGACCAGGCGTGAATGATTTTCGTAGAATATGTTGATCATGAAACGCCTTCATCCTGTCTTTGTAAATTCTCGAGTTTTCGTACGCATCGTTCCGGATTTCTTCAAGTTCATTTAACTGAAGTTTGCGTAGCGAGCCAGCGTTGTCCAGATTGAAATTCAGATTTTTGATCGCCCAGTATGCTTTATGTTCCAATTCCACAGGCAAGTGACAGGCTTTCCCATAGACAAGTCTAAAGGGAGATGTTCCAATAGGAGTTTTGAAAGCAGTACGGTACGCCCATAAGGCATCGGTCAATCGGATTGACCAGTCCTTACGATCAGGGTTAACCGTTTTCTCTAGGATATGTTTGATCTCCCTATTGAAAATCTTAGCTTGTCCACTTGTTTGTGGATGGTATGGGGTGCTCACCTTATGCGAGATACCGTATTTCTTCATTAAACTCTCGAATGGTCTATTGCAGAAGTGTGAGCCCCCGTCACTAATGATGGCTCGAGGTGTTCCGAACCGCGACAGGATATTTTCTTTCAAAAATTTAATGACCGTGCAATGGTCATTTTTGCGGCACGGAATTGCTTCGACCCATTTAGTGACATAGTCTACGGCGAGCAAAATATACAGATTTTCAAATGATTGGGGGAATGGTCCCATGAAATCAATGCCCCAACAATCAAATGCTTCTATAATAAGGATGAGATTCAAAGGCATCATATTTCGACGGGACAATGCTCCCAATTTCTGACAACGCTCACAAGTTTTACAAAACTCATGAGTGTCCCTGAACATAGTGGGCCAGTAAAAGCCACACTGTAGAATCTTGGCCGTGGTCTTTTTAGCAGAAAAGTGACCACCACAGGCTTGTGAGTGACAGAAGGAGATGACACTCTGATGCTCATCGTCTGGTACACATCTCCTTAAGATTTGGTCTGGGCAATATTGAAACAAATATGGATCGTCCCAGAAAAAGTTACGCACCTTGGTAAAGAATTTCTTTTTATCTTGTGACGTCCAGTGTGTCGGTATGGCACCTGTAGCAAGATAATTAGCAATATCAGCGAACCAAGGTGAATGGGAGACTCTAAACAGTTGTTCATCAGGGAACATGTCATTGATATGGGTCGCCTCAAGGGAATCAGAGGTATTAAGGCGAGAAAGATGATCGGCCACTACGTTCTCTACTCCCTTTTTATCTTTAATTTCCAAATCAAATTCTTGGAGTAGAAGGATCCATCGTATCAGGCGGGGCTTAGAATCATTCTTAGAAAGAAGATACTTAAGTGTCGCGTGATCTGTGTAGATGATGATCTTGGATCCGATCAGGTAGGACCTAAATTTGTCCAAAGCGAACACTACGGCTAAGAGTTCCTTTTCCGTAGTCGAGTAGTTCACTTGGGCAGGATTTAGAGTCCTACTTGCGTAGTGAATAACGTAAGGCCGCTTATCTTTTCTCTGGCCTAGAACCGCTCCAAGAGCATAATCAGAGGCATCGCACATAAGTTCAAAAGGAAGACTCCAGTCAGGTGGCTGCATGATAGGTGCAGTGGTTAGCATGCCCTTAAGCTTAGTGAAAGCTTCTTGGCACTGCTCAGTCCACTCGTATGGTGTATCCTTTTGAAGAAGATTACATAAAGGATGAGAGAGGAGACTAAAGTCCTTTATGAATCGTCTGTAAAAGCCTGCGTGTCCTAAGAAGGATCGCACATCTCTGATGTTTTTGGGTGGAGGTAGGTTAGAGATAAGATCGATTTTTGCCTTATCTACCTCGATTCCTTTGGACGAGATGATATGCCCAAGGACAATTCCCTTTTGAACCATAAAATGACACTTCTCCCAGTTGAGTACCAAATTTTTTTCTTCACATCTTTTCAGCACACATTTAAGACTTGCTAAGCACTTGCTGAAAGATGAACCGAAAACAGAGAAATCGTCCATGAAGACCTCTAGATATTTTCCCACCATGTCAAAAAAGATACTCATCATGCATCGCTGAAAGGTGGCAGGGGCATTACATAACCCGAATGACATCCTTCTGTAAGCAAAGGTGTCATAGGGACATGTGAATGTGTTTTTTTCCTGATCCTCAGGGGCGATTTTAATCTGATTATAACCTGAATACCCGTCAAGGAAACAATAATAGGAATGACCAGCTAGCCTTTCCAGGATTTGATCTATGAAGGGCAAAGGAAAGTGGTCTTTCCTTGTGACGGTATTCAGCTTCCTGTAGTCAATGCACATTCTCCAACCGGTAGTAACTCTGGTTGGTACGAGTTCATTATTGGCATTAGCTACGATGGTTATCCCGGACTTCTTAGGAACCACCTGAGTTGGACTCACCCATTGACTATCGGATATGGGGTAAATGATCCCCACTTCCAATAGTTTGAGAACCTCGGCCTTAACCACTTTCTTCATGTTTGGATTTAGTCTACGTTGTGATTGCCGAACAACCTTTGCATTGTCCTCAAGATATATACGGTGAGTACAAATCGATGGGTTAATTCCTTTGAGGTCCGCTATCGTCCATCCAAGAGCTCCCTTATGCTCAATGAGAGTAGATATCAGCATACTCTCCTGTTCTTTCTCCAGGTGGGCAGAGATCACCACCGGGTATGTCTCATCTTGACCTAAATAGACATATTTTAAATCAGAGGGCAAAGGTTTTAGGTCAAGCTTCGGTGGCTTGAGGTTAGACGGTAGAGGCACTACATAAGTTTGGGGCAATTCTTCAATGTGTGGCCTCCACCGGTTAACTTCAAGTACTGGTGCAGTATCAAGCATGGCACACGTCTCCCTAATTATATCATCATCAAGATCATGGGAGTGGGCCAGGCACGTCTCTAGAGGGTCAGAGGATAAGGTGAGAGATGTTCTATCTTCCACAAAAGAATCAATCATGTTAACATCGTGGAAATCGTCATCATCCTCTGAGTTACTGCCGTTATTGAAAAAGATATTCGATTCCAATGTCAAATTTCCAAAGGACATAGTCATGACACCATTCCTTCAATTGATAATTGCATTTGAAGTGGATAGGAATGGGCGACCAAGAATGACGGGAATCTGAGTGCTCGTGTCATTGATGGGTTCGGTGTCCAAGATGATAAAATCAACAGGGTAGTAGAATCTATCAACCTGGACCAACACATCCTCGATGATCCCTCTTGGTACACGAACAGAACGATCAGCAAGTTGTAGTGTGGTTCGAGTGGGTTTTAATTCACCCAAACCTAACTGTTGGTATACCGAATAGGGAATCAGATTGACGCTTGCTCCTAAGTCAAGAAGTGCGTGATCAATTCGATAGTTTCCGATTACACATGATATGGTTGGGCAACCGGGATCTTTAAATTTTTGCGGCACATCTTGTTTTAGGATGGCACTCACTTTCTCAGTCAAGGAGATCTTCTTTTGAACACTTTTTCGTCGTTTGGTAGTGCATAAGTCCTTTAGAAATTTAGCATATAAAGGAATCTGTTTTACAACATCAAGCAGAGGAATGTTGACTTTCACTTGTTTCAACACCTCTAGGATATCCTGAGAGTTAGAGAGACGTTTTGGTTCAACCAACCGTTGGGAAAACGGAGCAACTGGCTTCTCTAGAGGTTCCGGTTCAAATTTTTGTGGGGCGTCACCAGATCCATCGTTGTTGTCCTCTTCTGGTTCTTGAGGCTTTTCGGGCCTAACCGGAAGGGTTTTATCAATAACCTCCCCACTCCTAAGAGTGGTGATGGATTTAGCGTGCCCCATTTGATTTGAAGAGTTGGGATCACTATCTCCATAATGCGGTTTGGGATTGGGAAGAGGTTGAGCTGGGAAGCTCCCCTTGTTTCCAATCGTATTTTCAGCCTTAAGTTCAAGTATTGCTTTCGTAAGGTCTTGAAAGGCTTGCATCATACCCTGATTGAAAAGCTCTTGCTTTTGAAAATGTTTTAGAACCAAATCCTCTTGAGGTTTCTCTTGAGTTGGATTTTGGTTTAGGAAACCTTGAGGTGTAGCCTTTGGTCCATTCCTCTAACTGAAATTTGGATGATTTTTCCAACCAGGGTTGTACGTATTAGAGGGTGGTCCATTGAAAGGTCTTTGATAGTTATTTACGGCATTAGATTGTTCATTCAATACTTCTCGAAAGGCAGGTATTGAAAGACAATTTTCAGTAGTATGAATGTTGCAATCACAGATGCCGCAAACACTTTCATTAACCTTTTCTTTCCTTCCTTCCATGGCCTCAAATTTTCTGGTGAAATTGGCCACCTTAGCATTTAGATCATTATCCTCTTTCAGGAGATATATTCCTCCTTTTTCCCTTGAATGAGCCGGCCTAGACGTAGTGTTCGTCCTTGGGTAATAGTCCCATGATTGTGTTTTTTCAGCGAGACTATCAAGGTAATCCCATACCTCGTCGACATTTTTATTTATGAATTCTCCGTTACACATTGTCTCGACCATTTGGCGCATGGAAGATGTTAGCCCATCATAGAAAAAATTTGTAATGCGCCATATTTCAAAGCCATGTTGTGGGCATGCATTAACTAGATCCTTGAACCTTTCCCAACATTGGAAGAATGTTTCATCTTCCTTTTGGGCAAAGTTCATGATTGCTCTCCTGAGGGTAATTGTCTTATGATGTGGGAAAAATTTCTTTATAAACTCCCTCTGCATATCATTCCATGTGCCAATAGATCTAGGACGCAATGAATGTAACCACGTCTTGACTTTTTCTTTCAAGGAAAATGGAAAGAGTTTCAGCCTAATAGTATCCTCAGATACATTAGGAAAGTATAAGGTGCCTATGATTTCATCGAACTCTTTCAGATGCAAGTATGGTTCTTCAGACTCAAGCCCATGAAACTTAGGAAGGAGTTGGATAACTCCTGGCTTGATATCCAAATGTCCTGTATTCTCAGGAAAAATCATGCATGAGGGCGTACTCACCCCTGCCGGTTGTAAATAATCTCGTAAAGTACGAGGCGGGGGTGCCTGATGCACCTCATTCTCATCATGTACTTCCTCAACCCCTGGTTGGGGTAGTGCTTGAGGTTGATTTTCAGCCATAACGTCCTTTAACTCAGGAGAATTCAAGTGGTGTCTAGTCCTGCGATGGACAGTCAACCCCTCAACTAATCCTCCTTCAGTCACGAGACGTCGAGTGTTGTCGCGTGCCCACTGGGGCATAAAACACACTCAGCCCTCAATTTCTAACTTAAACCTAAGAGAGGAAGAAGAAATCTAGAAAATAAAAGGGAAAGATGGAAAGAAGTTACCAAATTTGGAGTCATAGGTTAAGAATCTGCAAAACAAAACAAAATAAGTTAGTTTCTAAGAATAGAAAGTCCTAATTAAGAGTAAACTAATTTCTAGAAAAAAAAAAAGAAGAAATTCTAAAGAAAGAGAAATTAGAAAGAGCTTACTAAATTAGAAGTTTCCTACAAAACAGAAAAAAAAATTAGGTTAGTTCTAAAAATCAGATAGAATGAAGAATAGTAAGTTTCTAACGTTAGGAAAAATTTCTAACAAGGAAAATAACTACTTCTAAACCTATAATTAAAAATTCTAAAGAAAATCTAATCTTAAACTAATCCCAAAACTAATTAATTTCAGAAAAACGTAGCCGACAGTCCCCGGCAACGACGCCAAAAACTTGTTCACTCCCCAAGTGCAGGGTTGTGATGTAGTAATAACTCAGTAAGACCGAAGTCGAATCCCAAGGGACTGAAACTTGTACGTTATCTAAAATTAACTAGAACTAGAACTAGAATAAGATGGAATCTAAATTAAATGTAATTTGATGAATAATTGTAGGTTAATTAATCTAAAACTTGGGAGATATCAGAGAAGGATAACTAGGGATTCAGAGGATCCACTTGTAGAGATCAGGGAGATCTTATGCATGTTTCATGGAAATTAACTGAACTGACATTGTTCTAGTTTTCAAAGAGATGAAAGGAAGATAAATTAGAATGGATTCCATCACCAAACCATGCCCACAGACTATGGCAAACAACAGAATCAAACTAATTACCACCCAATCACATGTATGTAAGTTAGGAAGGGTACCGACATCCAACCATGCCCAGGAGACTATGGTGAACAACAGGACGTCCTGACGTCATAAACATGAAAAGAAAATAGAAATATTCAAAGCATTGCAGACCCATTGTAATTTCAGTCACAACAGACCATTAAGAACTAAAAATATTCCCATAATAATTAACTAAAATCAACGTCGATTCATGAATTAAAATAAAAATAAAATAAAATCTCCCATCTCACTACAAGCTTCACCTCTTAGCCCTAGCTAGGAGGATTTAGCATGCCATGGATGGGCTCAATCCAAATAAATAAAGAGAAAAAGAAAAGGAAAAGAAAAGGGAAAGAAAAAAACCAAGCTCCTCTCTCTCTCCTCTGCCCACGTTGAAACCCAAGCTCGAGCCCTCTGTTCTTCCTCCCAAGACCTGAATGAATGCTCCCCACGTCCAAAAACCTCTTTTTATAGCTGCTGGAAGGCTGGAGTCAGTGACAGAGTTGTAGCAGGACACGGAGTGTAATTTTCGCAGCCAAGTTCGGTACCATGAAACACGCCACTTTCCTCGCTCAAATTTCAAAGAAACACCGTCCCTTAGTGCTTTCTTGGGTCCTCTACATGATAGACGGTTCAGATCTGTCATATGATCAAAGATGGTGGCCCAAAACCGCCTGAAAAAATCAATTTTCGCGGACGTGCGAAACCTTTCGCACCATTTCGCTATTGTGATCGGTGGGCCCCACAGAAGCATTTTCTGAAAAATCCACCCCGTCCATTGGATTCAGAACCAAATTTCAGTCAAGAATGGGTAGTTTTGAACGTCCATTGACGTGGCCCAGAGAAGAAATCACAAAAGAATCAGTTTTGAACGCTACCGAGCAGCCCTTTTGTGGCCTCTGTATCTCACACGTGTGCACGCATGGGTAAAAAGTGATAACATGGTTTTGTAGTGCTCGAAGCCCTCTACACGGTGGACGGACCGGATTGAGCTTATGGGGCACGTGTGGGGCCCACAACTGATCGCAAAAACGGTCAGCGGCCATTCGTCCGCTGCACTTTTTTTTTTTTTTTGAGTTGTAGACGGAAACGTCGGTCAGCGCAGCTGACCGACTTTTGGAAAATTTGGTTCACGGCGAGTGCACATGTGCACTGTACACACTCATCTCATATGGGGTCCATTGCATTATTTTGGAGAAATCTGCACCGTCCATCTATTTTGACTCCTTATTTAAGGCGTCAATAATAATTTTGAGGCAGTTCCAGATATCAGGTGGGCCCAGAATCAACGGTTTATAGGCTGATCTGTCAGTTGGGGCACTTTCCGAGATCTTCAATGGCTGAAATTTTATATGTACGGTTAATTTATGGTCCTCAGGCGACGTATGAAGTTTCGAGCCGAACGGATGGTGGGAACCTCGTGATCTTGCATTCTGGACGTCCTTCAGGCCACTTGAGCTTCAATTTCTAACTTTTCTCAGATTTCTGACCGTGTATATTTGTCAATCTTGGTCCCCTAGAGTGTGTCCCTTGCCTTTGGCGTCATCAGATCGTTAAATCTCAACTTTTAACGTCTTTTTTCCATCCATGCTCATAAAATCACTTTGCCACACAAGAATGAGAAAACGAGCCATTAGACAGCATTATATTCGTAAATCCAGACAATATCTGGGGTCTAACATGCAATATTTGACCCTCAACACTCATGAGCCGGGCATGGTGGTATGGGACACCGTGGTCGAGCTGTCGGCCTACGTTGGGGCTACGAGCCTCCCCGTAGTGACCAGTGAGCAACCCAGACTCGTGAGCTGAATATAGTGGTATAGGACATTGTATTCGAGCTGTCAGCCTACACTGATTTGATGATGGGGGAGTGGTGTAACGATTATGTGTAACAGCCCTGACAGCCCTTTCTAGTGACATCGAGTGTACTCTAAGTCTACGTGAAAGCGACGACCCTTCCATAGCAACAAGAGTACAAACTATGCTTATATTGATTCGGTGATGGGGGAGTGGTGTAACGATTGCGTGTAACAGCCCTGACAGCCCTTGCAGCGACCTATAACTGCACTTTGTATGTGTTGACTCCCCAAGTGCAGGGTTGTGATGTAATAATAACTCGGTAAGACCGAGGTCGAATCCCAAGGGACTGAAACTTGTACGTTATCTAAAATTAACTGGAAATAGAACTAGAATGAAATGAAATCTGAATTGAATTATAAATTGAGGAATAATTGTAAACTATTAATCTAAAACTTATAGGAGAAACCAGAGGTAAGGAAACTAGGGATTCAGAGGATCCACTTGTAGAGATCAGGGAGATCTTATACTCGCATCAGAAATCATGAAAATTACTGAACTGCCATTGATCTAGTTTTTAAAGAGATGAAAGGTATATGAATTAGAATGGATTCCATCACCAAACCATACCCAAGAGACTATGGCAAACAACAGAATTAAACTAATTACCAACTAATCACATGTATGAAGGCTAGGAAGGGTACCATCATCCGACCATGCCCAGAAGACGATTGTAAGACCCGTATCCTAATTCGCACCGTTCCGTTGATTCCCGCGACCCTTCTCGTCAAATTCCGGCAATCCGCGACTTATGGTTGACATTGCGCACGACCGTAAGTCATATCCTATTCATTTGAGCCGGCTTAATCCGAGACTTGTATCATTGCGACCGCACCGTCGCCGCGGTTCCAACGCCGCAACTCATGCACCGATCCGATACCCAGACGATGAGATACGGACCCACGTTCAGTTCGAGCAAAAACACCGCGCGTTGCAAATCCGAAGGAATCTCTACAAAGTGTCCCATCAATCACATCAACCAATCCCATCAATCACCTCTCATGTCAAGTACAAGCACCCATGCTTCCTTTCTCCACAAGTCAAGCAACCACCCAAGTCAACTAACACCTCACCTCACCCATCACTCACATCCATCAACCATCATCCCTTCACATCACTCCATCTCTCATTAATCACACCTCTCTCTCTCTCATTTCTCAACACTCCAAACCCAAGCAAGGGAGCCCTCTCACGTCCAAGCTCTTCTCATGAGAATGGGATTTTGGTGGCCCACTTCCCACTCCCAAATCTCCCATCCTAGCCATCTATTGCCCATCTCCACCATCAAAGTGAAGCTTTAGGAGACCGGCATCTCAACGGACCAAGAAGATGAAGTGGTGGGTGTTTCCTTAGACTACTTTTCATGTTTTAAGATGGGCCAAGTGAGGCCAACCGATCAATGGTTTGGATCTCACTTGGGACTCTAAGATGTGGCCAATGGCTCATCTTGATCATCAAGATCACTCCATGATGGGGCCATTCTCCATGGACCCCATCATGATGTTTACTTTCCTTGTATTGAGGAGGTCATCTAGACCGTCCATTTCTAGTGGGGTGGGATCTCCACCGTTGATCTTTTGTTGATAGTCCATATGCAAGAGGACCTTTGATGTATGATTGGATGATTGAGACGGAGGGCCCATAGTGCCGGGGTCCCTCCATCACGCGTGTCCCACCCTATCTCTCTCTCCCTCTTTTCCATTTATTTTATTCCTTGTGTGTGATGAAATGGCCATATGGCCCACTTAAATGAGCTCCACCATGAAATATGTATTTTATCCAAGCTCTCCATGAGTGGGGCCCATCTTAAATGTATCATTTGTGGCAGCCCACTTAAATAGGGCCCACCTTGATTGCATTTGACAAAAAAAAAAAAAAAAAAAAAAAACACACGTCCAGGCGCTGGACGTCACTGGAAGGAAAAGCATGAATATTGGCTTGCTCTAAAGCCTTTGGAAATGGGCCACTTGTTTAGGCCTCACTCTGGTGTATGCTTCTAATCCAAGCCGTCCATTCCCTTTCCCGACTCATTTTAGGCGTTGAGCCGAAAAATGAGGATGATCAGAGCATCCAGTGGGCCATATCGTCCAAAATAGTACTATTACCATTGAAAGACGCCTTGGTCATTTTATACACCAATAAAAAGGCGGATATGGGTCTCATTCTAACTGTTTCGAGGCATAGAATACGGTGGATGGAGTGGATCTACCAGATATGGGCCCCACACCTGAAAAACCCCAAAAAAATGGGTTTCCATATTTTTTAAAAAAATCACACAGCAGCAAGGCTGCTGTGTCAGGACGCTGGCCGCACGCCAGCGGACGGGCGGACGTGGGCAGGGTCCCACGGCCTTGAGCATGGGCCCCACCTTGATGTTTACCTGCCATCTAGACCGTCCACATGGTGGACCCCTACCCGAAGCAGGCCCCACCAAAAATTTAGGCCCATCCAAGACTCAGGCGGCCCACACCACAAGAATTAGTGGGGACTAAATGTTACCATTGAAATCCTTGTGGGGTCCACGGAAGTTTTTGTTCAAACTGAAAATTGTGTTTTATCTGCACCCGGGTCCCTGTGACCTTTACCATCGGTTTGAATGGCATGCAAACTTAGTGGTGGGCCACACACGTGGATCCCACCCTTGATGTATGTGTTTTTCTGCACCGTCCACAAGCATGGACGGTGGAGCCCTGCGAACGGTGGAGCCCACCCTGTTGCATGAGCCTTCTTCGCACCGTCCAGTGGACGGTGTGAATGCCCACTGTGATGTATGTGTTTTATTCACACATCCAGGTGTGGATGGTGAGGCCCACCATGGTGCATAAGTTTCATCCTAACCATCCATCCATTTTATCAACTAAAATGAGGTAGATCCATGGTTCAAAAGGGCCCATTTTTGGCATGTATATAGGGCCCATGTTGATCCATTTATGGCCATTCATTCAGGCCCACCTTGGTGCACATCTAAGGCCATGGGATTAAGCCCATTTGGCATGTGCAATGGCCATGGGATTAAGCCCATTTGGCATGTGCAATGTCCATGGGATTAAGCCCATTTGGCATGTGTAATGCCCATGGGTTTCGGCCCATTTGGCATATGCAATACTCATAGGATCCGGCCCACTTATTTTATATAAGGCCCACGGGATTCAAGCCCATTTGATACATATTAAAGTCCATGAGATTAAGCCATTTGATGTGTATGGGCACAAATGGAGTGGCCTAGTTGATATATTTAAAGCTCATGTATATGGGCCCATCTGACATATTTAAGGCTCAAGTTGTGAGGCCACTTTGATGTATTTCAAGGCCCATGGATCATGGACCATTGCGATGTACATAGGGCTCGTTGGTGAGGCCCATCAATGTAACCCATTTGGTGAATGTGAGGCCCATGTAATACGACCCATTTGCTATATCTAAGGCCCAGGGATCGAGGCCTAACGAACGTCCTTAGGGTCCATTGCAATATACGTTTATCATGGTTCTTGAAATGATATTTATGGTAAGCCGTGCCTAGAAAACAATGTTGGTTTGACGTCCACATTGTATGTACAATATTGGTTAAATGTCCGCATTGTAACTCTCTTTAGGGCCCATTGATAGGTCCATACCTGTTGCTATTCATTACCTCATAACATGCTTAGAATAATCTCATGACTCATGACCATACGCATCATATGTATGCTTGATATAAGTAATGACTGATCATAACATACGCCATTGGGCAGACCATTTATGGGGCTCGTTATGTGACTGAGCGCCCCACATGATCGCGCAGTACGCGCTGGATTGCTGCATGTTTTGACAGCGTGATTCATGCATCTCGCATACGTATGACTTGATCACTGCACGCCCTAGCGACATCAGGGCCGTGGCTCCACAGGTACATCGTGGATGACCGTATTGGATACCGAAAATACTTATTCTAGCACTGTGGGCACTTAGGATGTCCTTGGGTGAGAGTCCCAGGACCTTTTTGGTACCAGGAGATGCTCCAACGTCTAGACCGAGTGGATACATGAGCGCCCGAGTGCCGAATACCAGTAGGCCACGTCTCCCACTGTGTCATGGTCGGTTGGAAGGGGGTGTAGCCTTATCCGCCTGAGTGAGAGGGCTATAAGCTAGGCTGAGTTTGACTAGCTCGTAAATGAGTCCGCTATCGACGAGCCGGGTAGGTATTGACATACTACTGGTTAAGCGGGTAGTGAGGTCTTATCCGCTTACTTGACTGTGCAGCTAGGGAGCTGACAGTCTCTGCGAAGTGTATTAGACCCCGGTGATATCCAGAGAGGAACTGTACTGATATACGTATTTGAGGAGTACCGACTTGCTTGGATTGCATTTCGCATATGACATTTGGCTATGTAGGCCTTGCATTGCATCGTTGTGGCCGATGGCATTCATATCTTGCATCATGCCTTCCATTACATAGCCTTGGTATATTCATGGACTTACCACATACTTCCGCATTGTTCTGATACTGTACACTTGGCGTTTGCCTTACGCACACACTTACACCACCCTCTAAGCTTTTGTAATCTTATGCACGATAGTTGCGTGCAGGTAGCGTTGGACGACATCAGCGCTGAGACAGGAGTGCACATCAGGACCTTTTGGAGCTTTTTAATCACTTTGTATTTCCCTTTCTGCATTGTACTTAAGATTTTGTTATAGTGGATATGTGGTGATGTCGTTTTGTGACTTGGTTATGCTTGTGGTTATGCTCCATTACAAAAAAAAAATTCATTCTGAAAGTCCTCCTTGCAGAACCCCAGGATCGAAATCTGGCATTTGATTGTCGGGAGCCGAGAATGGGGCACTACGGAGGCTGTCGGCACCGGATTCAGCAATCAGAATTCATGTGAATCCGATTTTCGGATTTGGGGCGTGACAACGATGGTGAACAACAGGGCTTCCTGACGTCATAAACATAAAGAAGAAGAAGGAATACTCAAAGCCATTGCAGACCCATTGTAATTTCAGTCACAACAGACCATTAAAGACTAAAAATATTTCTATACTAATCAAACTAAAATCAACGTCAATTCATATATTAAAATTAAATTAAAAGCATGGAATCTCCCATCTCACTACAAGCTTCACCTCTTAGCCCTAGCTAAGAGGTTTAGCCAGACATGGATGGGCTAGATCTCTCCATAGTCAGGAAAAATAAATAAACAAGAAAAGAAAACTTCTCTAATCTCTCTCTTTCTTCTCTCACACTCCACGTCCCAGCCTCCAAGCTCTGATCTTCCTCCCAAGACCTGAATGAATGCTCCTCACGTCCAAAACCTCCTTATATAACTGCTGGAGTGGTGAAAATCGGATTTGAATCGGATTTGGAAAGCTATGCATGCCTAGTGAAAGCTTTTTCGCAGCCAAGTTCGGTGCCTCGAAACATGCCACTTTCCTCACTCAAATTCCAAAGAAACACCGTTTCTTAGTACTTTCTTGGGTCCTCTACATGATAGATGGTTCAGATCTGCCATATGATCAAAGATGGTGGGCTAAAATCGCCTGGAAAAGTCAGTTTTCGCGGATGTGCGAAACCTTTCGCACCATTTTCTTGTTGTGATCGGTGGGCCCCACGGAAGCATTTTCTGAAAATTCCACCCCGTCCATTGGATTCAGGATGAAATTTCAGTCAAGAATGGGTTGTTTTGAACATCCATTGACGAAGCCTAGAGAAGAAATCACTAAAAGATCAGATTTGAACGCTACATGGCAGCTCTTTTGTGGCCCTTGTATCTTACACGTGTGCACGCATGGGTGAAAAGTGACAACATGGTTTTGAAGTATTCAATGCCGTCTACACGGTGGACGGTTCGGATTGAGCTTACAGGGAACGTGTAGGGCCCACAACCGTTGGCAAAACGGCCAGCGGCCGTTCCTTTGCCGACGCCAAAACGAAAACTTCTTCCGCTGTGGCACTTGTGGGGCCCATTTCGTTAGACACTTGAGAAATCCAATCCGTCCACCGAATTTCTCTCAGAATTTCGGTAAGAAATGACTAGTTTCAGCTTGATTTTGGCTTGGCCCACGGAATATTCTGCTTCGTCGTCCATCTAATGTTTAACGATGGAAATCAAGTGATCGTACGCATGGGACCAAAAGTAAAGCTTAGAGAGGGTTGTGGCCATGCCCTTGAGTGAATGGATGGTTTGGATTTCCCATATGGGCAACGTGTGGGGCCCACTACTCAAAAACGGCCAGCGCCCTTGGGACGCTGTTGCGTCTCTGCGAATTTAAGAAAAACGTCGGTCAGCGAGTGCGCTGACCGACTTTCTTATTTGGTGTTCAGCCTCCGTACGTGTGCTGTGCACACGCACGATGTAAGGTGAGTCCCCCTTCGACGTATGCGAGAAATCCGCTCCGTTCATCTGCTTCACCATCTCCTTTTAACCGTAGGGACCAAATTTGAAGCGTATCCAGATAGCAGGTGGGCCCCAAATTGAAGATTGATGGGATGAGCTGCCCGTTAGGCCACTTTCACATTGATCCAATGGATGATTTTTGTCGTGTACTGTAAGACCCGTATCCTAATCCGCACTGTTCCGTTGATTCCCGCGACCCTTCTCGTCAGATTCCGGCAATCCGCGACTTATGGTTGACGTTGCGCACGACCGTAAGTCGTATCCTATTCATTTGAGCCGGCTTAATCCAAGACTTGTATCGTTGCGACAGCACCGTCGCCGCGGTTCCAACGCCGCAACTCACGCACCGATCTGATACCCAGACGATGAGATACGGACCCACGTTCAGTTCGAGCAAAAACACCACGCGTTGCAAATTCCAAGGAATCTCTACAATATGTCCCATCAATCCCATCAATCACCCATCAATCACCTCTCATGTCAAGTACACACACACCCATGCTTCCTTTCTCCACAAGACAAGCAACCACCTAAGTCAACTAACCTCTCACTTCACCCATCACTCACTTCACCCATCACTCACCTCACCCATCACTCACCTCACATCACTCCATCTCTCATTAATCACACCTCTCTCTCTCTCATTTCTCAACACTTCAACCCAAGCAAGGGAGAGCATCCAACGTCCAAGTCTCCCCATGGAGAGAAGTGCATATGTGAGGCCCACTTTCCACTCCCAAATCTCCCATCCTAGCCATCTAATTCTCATCTCCACCATCTAAGTAAAGCTCTAGGTGACCGGCTATCCAACGGACCAAGAAGATCAAGAGGTGGGTGCTTCTATAGGGTAGATTTATGTGTTTTTATGGTGGACCAAGTGAGGCCCACCGATCAATGGTTTAAATCTCACTTGGGACCTTTATTTGTGGCCGATGGACCACTTGGATCATCATGATCGTTCCATGATGGGGCCATTCTCCATGCACCCCATCATGATGTTTATTTCATTTCAAAAAGGTCATCTAGACCGTCCATAACGGTGGAGAATGGATCTCCACCGTTGATTTACATTTTTGATGGTCCTTCGTTCAAAGGGGCCCGTTGTTGTATGATTTCATGTAAGGGAGGGCCCATAATGACGGGGACCCTCCATCATAAGCCGTGTCCCACTCTCCATGTCTCTCTCTCTATCTTATTTTTATTTTAATTTATTTTATTTTATTCATTACAAAAGGATGGGATGGCCCACTTGAATAGATCCCATCTTGATGTATTTATGTTATCCAAGTGGGGCCCACCTTTCACACCATTTCTATGCCGCCCATCAGGTGGTGGCCCACTTCATCAGGGCCTACCATATATAAAAAAAATAATAAATAAATAAATTTATTTAACCGTCCAGCGTCCCAGACGCTGGACGCTGTGAAGAAAAAGAAAAAGAAAAAGAAAAAGGGAAGAAGGAAAGAAGAAAAGAAAAAAAAAATTGGGTGGCCTCCTTGCATAGGCCCCACCCTGATGCTTATATCCGATCTGAGCCGCCCATCCTCTTACCCACGGCATTGTAGCCGTTGGGTAGAAGTTTGGAGCTGATCCAATCACCTGGTGGGCCATAGCGTCAAAGGTCGCACCTTTACCATTCAAATATCACTTTCTTAGTTTATTTCACTTCCATGCATCAAAAAAATTCAAACTCTGGACTCATTTGGACGGCCTCGGGCCACTGATCGTAATGGCCGGAGTAGATTTCATTTTCACGGGCCCCACAGGCCAAAAACCGCGGAAAAACCGCTTTCCTTCTGAACCTTTTTCTTAAAAGGAGCAGCAGAGGCGCTGCTGCCTCTGACCAAACGCAGGACGCCGAGCGTCCTGCACTCTCCAGCGGCGGGCGGTCGGCGGACGCAGGCCGTCCACGGCTCCACGGGCGGGCCCCACATGATGTATACTTTGTATCCACGCCGTCCAAAGGGTGGCCCACATGCTGAGGTGGGCCCTCCCCAAAAATGAGGCCCATCCAAGTCTCAGGCGGCCCACACCACAAGGAGCAGTGGTGACTAAACTCTACCATTTAAAATTTCTTGGGGGTCCACAGAAGTTTTGGACCAAGCCGAAATTTATTTTTTTTATTCACCCAGGTCCCTATGACCATATAAAGGGATTGGATGGATTATAAACATTTTGGTGGGCCCCACATGGGACCCACAGTGATGTATGCGGCTCAATTCCACCGTCTGTACGGACGGTGGAGCCCAATGCAATATATGTGTGTGGGCGTACGTGGGTGTGTACGCGTGTGTGTGTGTGTGCATGTGTGTATGCATGTGTGAGTGCACATGTGCGTGTATATATAATATTATATATATTTCCTATAATATGGTGTATATATATATGTACATATATATATATACTTACCTATGTATATATACTGTATATGTATTATATAGTGTATTAAAATTTTGGTGGGCCTTCCTGTGACCCCCGCCATGATGCATGTGTTGCACCTAAACCGTTCATTTAATTGTTTTATGGCTTGAGCCAAAATGAGCCAGATCTATGGTACAAATGGGCCACCATGACATGTGTATAGGGCCCTTTACTGATTTAACTTTGGCCATTCATTGAGGCCTGCCTTGGTATATATCTGAGGCCTAAATGGTCAGGCACATTTGATACATATAAGGGCTATGGGATTAAGCTTATCTGGCATTATAATGCCCATGGGTTTGGGCCCATTTGACATATGCAATACCCATGGGATCCGGCCCACCTACTCTATATAAAGCCCCTGGGAACAAGCCCATTTGATGTGTATGGGGCACAAAGGGAGTAGCCTGGTTGATATATTTATGTGCATAGGCCCATCTAGCATGTTTAAAGCCCAAGTTGTGAGACCACTTTAATGTATTTCAAGGCCCATGGATCGTGGACCATTGCAATGTACATAAGGCTCATTAGTGAGGCCCATTAATGCAAACCATTTAGTGAATGTGAGACCCATGTAATACGACCCATTTGAATATATCTAAGGCCCAGGAATCAACGCCTAACGGATGTCCTTAGGGTCCATTGCAATGTACGTTTCTCATGGTTCGTGAAATGATATTTATGGCAAACCGTGCCTGGGAAACAATGTTGGTTTGACGTCCACATTGTATGTACGATGTTGGTTAAATGTCCGCATTGTAATTCTCTTTAGGGCCCATTGATAGGTCCATACCTGTTACTATTCATTGCCTAATAACATGTTTAGAATAATCTCATGACTCATGCCCATACGCATCATATGTATGCTTGATATGAGTAATGACTGATCATAGCATACGCCATTGGACAGACCATCTATGGGGCTCGTTAGGTGACTGAGCACCCCACATGATCGCGCAGTACGCGCTGGATTGATGCATGTTCTGACAGCGTGATTCATGCATCTCGCATACGTATGACTTGATCACTGCACGCCCTAGCGACATCAGGGCCATGGCTCCACAGGTACATCGTGGATGGCCGTATGGGATACCGGAAATGCATATTCTAGCACTGTGGGCACTTAGGATGTCCTTGGGTGAGAGTCCCAGAACCTTTTTGGTACCAGGAGATGCTCCAACGTCTAGACCGAGTGGATACATGAGCGCCCGAGTGCCGAATACCAGTAGGCCGCGTCTCCCACTGTGTCGTGGTCGGTTGGAAGGGGGTGTGGCCTTATCCGCCTGAGTGAGAGGGCTATAAGCTAGGCTGAGTTTGACTAGCTCGCAAATGAGTCCGCTATCGACGAGCCGGGTAGGTATTGGCATACTACTGGTCAGGCGGATAGTGAGGTCTTATCCGCTTGCTTGACTGTGCAGCTAGGGAGGTGGCAGTCTCTGCGAAGTGTATTAGACCCCGGTGATATCCAGAGAGGAACTGTACTGATATACGCATTTGAGGAATACCGACTTGCTTGGATTGCATTTCGCATATGACATTTGGCTATGTAGGCCTTGCATTGCATCGGTGTGGCCGATGACATTCATATCTCGCATCATGCCTTGCATTACACAGCCTGGGTATATTCATGGACTTGCCGCATACTTCCGCATTGTTCTGATACTGTACACTTGGCGTTTGCCTTACGCACACACTTACACCACCCTCTAAGCCTTTATAAGCTTATGCATGATAGTTGCGTGCAGGTAGCGTTGGGCGACAGCAGCGCTGAGACAGGAGTGCACAACAGGATCTTTTGGAGCTTTTTGATCACCTTGTATTTCCCTTTCTGCATTGTACTTAAAATTGTTGTTATGGTGGATATGTGGTGATGTTGTTTTGTGACTTGGTTATGTCTGTGGTTATGCTTCTTTACAAAAAAAAATTCATTCTGAAAATCCTCCTTGTAGGATCCCAGGATTGGAATCTGGCATTAGATTATCAGAAGCCGAGAATGGGGCACTACGGAGGCTGTCGACACCGGATTCGGCAATCGGGATTCATGTGAATCCGATTTTCGGGTTCGGGGCGTGACATGTACGGTTAATTTATGGTCCTCAGGCGACGTATGAAGTTTCGAGCCGAACGGATGGTGGGAACCTCGTAATCTTGCATTCTAGACGTCCTTCAGGCCACTTGAGCTTCAGTTTCTTAGTTTTCTCGGATTTCTGACCGTGTGTATCGGTCAATCTTGGTCCTCTGAAGTCCGTCCCTTGCCTTTGGTGTCATCAGATCATTAAATCTCAACTTTTAACATCCTTTTTCCATCCACGCTCATAAAATCACCTTGCAACACAAGAATGAAAAAATGAGCCATTAGACAGCATTATATTCGTAAATCCAGACAATATCTGGGGTCTAATATGCAATATTTGACCCTCGACACAACTCCCAACTAGCATTTTGCTAGTCCCGAGCAAAGTATGCGAAAAATAAGTTGAGAATGAACTCAAGTGATTTCTTGAAAAACGATTCAGTTACAAGAAATTTAAAATTCATGAATGTTGGGAATTATTTTCTCCTGAGCTCAAGCGCACGGTAGACTTCATAATCAAGTGTAAAGTATTAATCCATCAATCAGAAAAATTTTAAACATTGAGATCCATGGATGTATAGTGTAATCTCGGCTTATCATCATTAAGAGATCCAATCGTCAATTTCATGATATCATTGGTCACCAACAAGAAAATTCATGACAACCAAAACCTAATTCAAAACTTGCCTCATAGATTAACCTATTAACTTGTGATTTTTCTATTCAAAGTAATGCCAAGGAAGGGGAATCAAATCCTCACCTATAGGGAGCAAACCTATGGTGAAGATCGGTCGCCCAATAATTTTTGAATGTTAACCTTGGGGAATCAAACCTTCACCTGTGGAGAGCAGACCTACAGTGAAGGTCATTCTCCCAACCCTGGGTATTTTCTTTTTCTTCGATTCTGCTCTTTTTTTTTTTTTTAGCACAATAAGCAAATTATCCAGGCTAGTTCCTTTCATGCTTAATGATTACTAAGTTAATCCTTCAATATCAAATTGAAATCTTAATGTGGAAACGAGATGTGACATATGCAATCATGACTCAATCAATGTTTAAAACTTCTCATCATGGATTAACAAATCAGACTTAACTGTGAAGGCTAACAGATAGCTGAATCCACGAGTCATAAATCCAACATCATGTATCTCGCAATTCTAAATCAAAGATAGTTCAAAATCACTTCGAGATTTTAAAAAATTTCACAATTTTTGCTCAAAACTAACAAAACACTGATTAGGTAACCTAATCCCCCACCCCCAACCTAAAATCTACATTGTCCTCAATGTAAAAGATGTGAGCATGCAATGCACATGGGATAACGAAAGTAAAGGAAAAGTGATGGGAAGATAGTACCTGGATAACGAATTGAGAGAGAGAGAGAGACTTTCCAAGAGATATAAACGTAAAAGCTGGCCAGCCAAGAGAGAAAACAAAACAAAAATAACAACGAATAGAATCCTACCTATACCACTTTCGCAGGTGCTCTCGATTGCATTTAGCGTATGTAACAAGCCTTTAAACCCCTAGGTTACCCCTAGCGGACGAGTTGTAGTCTCGTGAGGGTTTGCAGTAATGTTACCCACAAACATTGAATCATTTACTAGAAAAATGAAATGAAAAGCTCGGTTGCCTCCTAGGAGCGCTAAATTTTTCATCTTCAGCCAGACAAATAAAGCAACAATCCTAGTCCTATGAAAGCGATAAACCTACCTATACCTCTATCAGACTACGAGATCAGTCCTGGTAAACAGGAGCAATCAGAGGCATGGACATGTCCTTTGAATCAAATGTCTCGACAAATGGCTTTAATCGATGTCCATTTACTTTAAACTCCTTGTCATTGTCAGGATCTCTTATCTCGACGGCCCCATGAGGATAAGCAGTAACAATAATATAAGGGCCGGTCCAACGAGATCGAAGCTTACCTGGAAAGAGATGTAGTCGAGAGTCATACAAGAGGACTTTCTGACCTGGCGTGAATGATTTTCGTAGAATATGTTGATCATGAAACGCCTTCATCCTGTCCTTGTAAATTCTCGAGTTTTCGTACGTATCGTTTCGGATTTCTTCAAGTTCATTTAATTGAAGTTTGCGTAGCGAGCCAGCGTTGTCCAGATTAAAATTCAGATTTTTGATCGCCCAGTATGCTTTATGTTCCAATTCCACAGGCAAATGACAAGCCTTTCCGTAGACAAGTCTAAAGGGAGATGTTCCAATAGGAGTTTTAAAAGCAGTACGGTACGCCCATAAGGCATCGGTCAATCGAATTGACCAGTCCTTACGATCAGGGTTAACCATTTTCTCTAGGATATGTTTGATCTCTCTATTGAAAATCTCAGCTTGTCCACTTGTTTGTGGATGGTATGGGGTGCTCACCTTATGCGAGATACCGTATTTCTTCATTAAACTCTCAAATGGTTTATTGCAGAAATGTGAGCCCCCGTCACTAATGATGGCTCGAGGCGTTCCGAACTGCGACAGGATATTTTCTTTCAAAAATTTAATGACCGTGTGATAGTCATTTTTGCGGCACGGAATTGCTTCGACCCATTTAGTGACATAGTCTACGGTGAGCAAAATATATAGATTTCCAAATGATTGGGGGAATGGTCCCATGAAATCGATGCTCCAACAATCAAATGCTTCAATGATAAGGATGGGATTCAAAGGCATCATATTTCGACGGGACAATGCTCCCAATTTTTGACAACGCTCACAAGCTTTGCAAAACTCATGAGTGTCCCTGAACATAGTGGGCCAGTAAAAGCCACACTGTACAATCTTGGCCGTGGTCTTTTTAGCAGAAAAGTGACCACCACAGGTCTGTGAGTGATAGAAGGAGATGACACTCTGATGCTCATCGTCTGGCACACATCTCCTTAAGATTTGGTCTGAGCAATATTTAAACAAATGTGGATCATCCCAGAAAAAGTTACGCACCTTGATAAAGAATTTCTTCTTATCTTGTAACGTCCAGTGTGTCGGTATGGCACCTGTAGCAAGATAATTAACAATATCAGCGAACCAAGGTGAATGAAAGACTCTAAACATTTGTTCATCAGGGAACATGTCATTGATATGGGTCGCTTCAAGGGAATCAGAGGTATTAAGGCGAGAAAGATGATTGGCCACTACGTTCTCTACTCCCTTTTTATCTTTAATTTCCAAATCGAATTCTTGGAGTAGAAGGATCCATCGTATCAGGCGGGGCTTAGAATCATTCTTGGAAAGAAGATACTTAAGTGCCGCATGATCTGTATAAATAATGATCTTGGATCCGATCAGGTAGGACCGAAATTTGTCTAAAGCGAACACTACGGCTAAGAGTTCCTTTTCCATAGTCGAGTAGTTCACTTGGGCAGGATTTAGAGTCCTACTTGCGTAGTGAATAACGTAAGGCCGCTTATCTTTTCTCTGGCCTAGAACCGTTCCAAGAGCATAATCAGAGGCGTCGCACATAAGTTCAAAAGGAAGACTCCAGTCGGATGGCTGCATGATAGGTGCAGTAGTTAACATGCTCTTAAACTTAGTGAAAGCTTCTTAACACTGCTCAGTCCACTCGTATGGTATATTCTTTTGAAGAAGATTACATAAAGGATGAGAGAGGAGACTAAAGTCCTTTATGAATCGTCTGTAAAAGCCTGCGTGTCTTAAGAAGGATCGCACGTCTCTGATATTCTTGGGAGGAGGTAGGTTAGAGATAAGATCAATTTTTGCCTTATCTACCTCGATTCCTTTGGACGAGATGATATGCCCAAGGACAATTCCCTTTTGAACCATAAAATGACACTTCTCCCAGTTAAGTACCAAATTTTTTTCTTCACATCTTTTCAGCACACATTTAAGACTTGCTAAGCATTCGCTGAAAGATGAACCAAAAATAGAGAAATCGTCCATGAAGACCTCTAGATATTTCCCCACCATGTCAGAAAATATACTCATCATGCATCGCTGAAAGGTGGCAGGGGCATTACATAGCCCGAATGGCATCCTTCTGTAAGCAAAGGTGTCATAGGGACATGTAAATGTGATCTTTTCCTGGTCCTCAGGGGCGATTTCAATCTGATTATAACCTGAATACCCGTCAAGGAAATAGTAATAGGAATGACCAGCTAGCCTTTCTAAGATTTGATCAATGAAGGGTAAAGGAAAGTGGTCTTTCCTAGTGACGGTATTCAGCTTCCTGTAGTCAATGCACATTCTCTAACCAGTAGTAACTCTGGTCGACACGAGTTCATTAATGGCATTGGCTACGATGGTGATCCCGGACTTCTTAGGAACCACCTGAGTTTGACTCACCCATTGACTATCGGATATGGGGTATATGATGCCCACTTCCAATAGTTTGAGAACTTCGGCCTTAACCACTTCCTTCATGTTTGGATTTAGTTTACGTTGTGATTGCCGAACAGCCTTTACATTATCCACAAGATATATGCGATGAGTACAAATCGATGGGTTAATTCCCTTGAGGTCCGCTATCGTCCATCCAAGAGCTCCCTTATGCTCAATGAGAGTAGATATCAGCATACTCTCCTGTTCTTTCTCCAGGTGGGCAGAGATCACCACCGGGTATGTCTCAACTTGACCTAAATAAATATATTTTAAGTTAGAGGGCAAAGGTTTTAGGTCAAGCTTCGGTGGCTTGAGGATAGACGGTAGAGGCACTACATCAGTTTGGGGCAACTCTTCAATTTATGGCCTCCACCGGTTAACTTCAAGTACCGGTGCAGTATCCAGCATGGCACACGTCTCCCTAATTATATCATCATCAAGATCATGGGAGTAGGTCAGACACGTCTCTAGAGGATCAGAGGATAAGGTGAGAGGCGTTCTATCTTCCACAAAAGAATCAATCATGTTAACATCGTGAAAATCGTTATCATCCTCTGAGTTGTTGCCGTTATTGAAAAAGATATTCGATTCCAATGTCAAATTTTCAAAAGACATAGTCATAACACCATTCCTGCAATTGATAATTGCATTTGAAGTGGACAGGAATGGGCGACCAAGGATGACGGGAATCTGAGTGCTCGTGTCGTTGATGGGTTCGGTGTCCAAGATGATACAATCAACAGGGTAGTAGAATCTATCAACCTGGACCAACACATCCTCGATGATCCCTCTTGGTACACGAACAGAACGATCAGCAAGTTGTAGTGTGGTTCGAGTGGGTTTTAATTCACCCAAGCCTAACTGTTGGTATACCGAGTAGGGAATTAGATTGACGCTCGCTCCTAAGTCAAGAAGTGCGTGATCAATTCGATAGTTCCCGATTACACATGATATGGTTGGGCAACCGGGATCTTTGAATTTTTACGGCACGTCTTGTTTCAGGATGGCACTCACTTTCTCAGTTAAGAAAATTTTCTTTTGAACACTTTTTCATCGTTTGTTCGTGCATAAGTCCTTTAGAAATTTAGCATATAAAGGAATCTATTTTACAACATCAAGTAGAGGAATGTTGACTTGCACTTGTTTCAACACCTCTAGGATATCCTGAGAGTTAGAGAGACGTTTAGGTTCAACCAACCGTTGGGAAAACGGAGCAACTGACTTTTCTAGAGGTTTCGGTTCAAATTTTTGTGGGGCGCCACTAGATCCATCATTGTTATCCTCTTCTGGTTCTTGAGGCTTTTCGGGCCTAACCGGAAGGGTTTTATCAATGACCTTCCCACTCCTAAGAGTGATGATGGATTTAGCGTGCCCCATTTGATTTGAAGAGCTGGGATTACCTGTCTCGTATTGCGGTTTAGGATTGGGGATTGGTTGTGCAGGAAGCATCCCCTTTTCTATAGCCGTTATACGTGAATATATCTTTTGTATAAAATCCCGCATTATCTGCGTCAGCTCTTGCACAGAATTTTGAGCCGGTTCTTCTTGAGGTCTCCCCTGATTTGGATTTTGATTGAAGAAACCTTGAGGGGTAGCAGTTTGTCCGTTCCTTCAACTAAAATTCAGATAATTTTTTCAGCCAGGATTGTACGTATTAGAGGGTGGTCCATTGAAAGGTCTTTGATAGTTATTTACGGCATTAGATTGTTCATTCAATACTTCTCGAAAGGCAGGTATTGAAGGACAATTTTCAGTAGTATGAATGTTGCAATCACAGATGCCGCAAACACTTTCATTAACCTTTTCCTTCCTTCCTTCTATGGCCTCAAATTTTCTGGTGAGATTAGCCACCTTAGCGTTAAGATCATTATCCTCTTTCAGGAGATATATTCCTTGTTTTCCCTTGAATGAGTCGGCCTATATGTAGTGTTCGTACTTGGGTAATAGTCCCATGATTGTATTTTTTCAGCGAGACTATCGAGGTAATCCCATACCTCGTCGACATTTTTATTAATAAAATCTCCGTTACACATTGTCTCGACCATTTGGCGCATGGAAGATGTTAGCCCATCATAGAAAAAATTCGTAATGCGCCATATTTCAAAGCCATGTTGTGGGCATGCATTAACCAGATCCTTGAACCTTTCCCAACATTGGAAGAATGTTTCATCTTCCTTTTGGGCAAAGTTCATTATTGCTCTCCTGAGGATAATTGTCTTATGATGTGGGAAAATTTTCTTTATAAATTTCCTCTGCATATCATTCCATGTGCCAATGGATCTAGGACGCAGTGAATGTAACCATGTCTTGGCTTTTTCTTTCAAGGAAAATGGAAAGAGTTTCAGCCTAATAGTATCCTCAGATACATTAGGAAAGTATAAGGTGCCTATGATTTCATCGAACTCTTTCAGATGCAAGTATGGTTCTTCAGACTCAAGCCCATGGAACTTAGGAAGGAGTTAGATAACCCCTGGCTTGATGTCTATATGTCCTGTATTCGTAGGAAAAATCATGCATGAGGGCGTACTCACCCTCGCCGGTTATAAATAATCTCGTAAAGTACGAGGCGGGGGTACGTGGTGCACCTCATTCTCATCATGTACTTCCTTAACCCTAGGTTGGGATAGTGCTTGAGGTTGATTTTCAGCCATAACGTCCTCTAACTCAGGAGAATTCAAGTGGTGTCTAGTTCTGCGATGGACAGTCAACCCCTCAACTAATCCTCCTTCAGTCACGAGACGTCGAGTGTTGTCGCGTGCCCACTGGGGCATAAAACACACTCAGCCCACAAATTATAACTTAAACCTAAGAGAAAGGAAGAAGAAATCTAGAAAATAAAAGGGAAAGATGGAAAGAAGTTACCAAATTTGGAGTCCTAGGTTAAGAATCTGCAAAACAAAACAAAATAAGTTAGTTTCTAAGAATAGAAAGTCCTAATTAAAAGTAAATTAATTTCTAGAAAAAAAAAGAAGAAATTCCAAAGAAAGAGGAATTAGAAAGAGCTTATTAAATTAGAAGTTCCTACAAAACAGAAAAATTGGGTTAGTTCCTAAACAAAAACTTATAGAAAAATTCTAAAACAAGAAACAAGGTTAGGATTCCTAAAAAGAGTTAGAATTAGAATCTCACTAAAAAGAAGAAACAAATCTTAATCTAAATCTAGAATAGAAAGGAAGAATTTAAGACAGAATTTACCAATTTAGAAACTATCTTAGAAGAATATAAAACTAGAAAGACAAGTTAATTTCTAAACCTAATCTTAAACTAATCCTAAAACTAATTAATTTCAGAAAAACGCATCCAACAGTCCCCGGCAACGGCGCCAAAAACTTGTTCACTCCCCAAGTGCAAGGTTATGATGTAGTAATAACTCGGTAAGACCGAGGTTGAATCCCAAGGGACTGAAACTTGTACGTTATCTAAAATTAACTAGAAATAGAACTAGAATGAGATGAAATCTGAATTGAATTTTAAATTGATGAATAATTGTAAACTATTAATCTAAAACTTATAGGAGAAACCAGAGGTAAGGAAACTAGGGATTCAGAGGATCCACTTGTAGAGATCAGGGAGATCTTATACTCGCATCAGAAATCATGAAAATTACTGAACTGCCATTGATCTAGTTTTTAAAGAGATGAAAGGTATATGAATTAGAATGGATTCCATCCCCAAACCATGCCCAAGAGACTATGGCAAACAACAGAATTAAACTAATTACCAACCAATCACATGTATGAAGGCTAGGAAGGGTACTATCATCCGACCATGCCCAGAAGACGATGGTGAACAACAGGGCTTCCTGACGTCATAAACATAAAGAAGAAGAAGGAATACTCAAAGCCATTACAGACCCATTGTAATTTCAGTCACAACAGACCATTAAAGACTAAAAATATTTCTATACTAATTAAACTAAAATCAACGTCAATTCATATATTAAAATTAAATTAAAAGCATGGAATCTCCCATCTCACTACAAGCTTCACCTCTTAGCCCTAGCTAAGAGGTTTAGCCAGACATGGATGGGCTAGATCTCTCCATAGTCAGGAAAAATAAATAAACAAGAAAAGAAAACTTCTCTAATCTCTCTCTTTCTTCTCTTACACTCCACGTCCCAGCCTCCAAGCTCTGATCTTCCTCCCAAGACCTGAATGAATGCTCCCCACGTCCAAAACCTCCTTATATAACTGCTGGAGTAGTGAAAATCAGATTTGAATCGGATTTGAAAAGCTATGCATGCCTAGTGAAAGCTTTTTCGCAGCCAAGTTCGGTGCCTCAAAACATGTCACTTTCCTCACTCAAATTCCAAAGAAACACCGTCCCTTAGTACTTTCTTGGGTCCTCTACATGATAGACGGTTCAGATCTGCCATATGGTCAAAGATGGTGGGCTAAAATCGCCTGAAAAAGTAAGTTTTCGCGGATGTGCGAAACCTTTCGCACCATTTTCTTGTTATGATCGGTGGGCCCCACAGAAGCATTTTCTGGAAAATCCACCCCGTCCATTGGATTTATGATGAAATTTCAGTCAAGAATGGGTAGTTTTGAACATCCATTGACGAAGCCTAGAGAAGAAATCACTAAAAGATCAGATTTGAACGCTACAGGGCAGCTCTTTTGTGGCCCTTGTATCTTACACGTGTGCACGCATGGGTGAAAAGTGACAACATGGTTTTGAAGTATTCAATGCCGTCTACACGGTGGACGGTTCGGATTGAGCTTACAAGGCACGTGTAGGGCCCACAACCGTTGGCAAAACGGCCAGCGGCCGTTCCTTTGCCGACGCCAAAACAAAAACTTCTTCCGCTGTGGCACTTGTGGGGCCCATTTCGTTAGACACTTGAGAAATCCAATCCGTCCACCGAATTTCTCTCAGAATTTCGGTAAGAAATGACTAGTTTCAGCTTGATTTTGGCTTGGCCCACGGAATATTCTGCTTCGTCGTCCATCTGACGTTTAACGATGGAAATCAAGTGATCGTACGCATGGGACCAAAAGTAAAGCTTGGGGAGGGTTGTGGCCGTGCCCCTGAGTGAATGGACGGTTTGGATTTCCCACATGGGCAACGTGTGGGGCCCACTACTCAAAAACGGCCAGCGCCCTTGGGACGCTGTTACGTCTCTGCGAATTTAAGAAAAACGTCGGTCAGCGAGTGCGCTGACCGACTTTCTTATTTGGTGTTCAGCCTCCGTACGTGTGCTGTGTACACGCATGATGTAAGGTGGGTCCCCCTTCGACGTATGCGAGAAATCCGCTCCATTCATCTACTTCACTATCTCCTTTTAACCGTAAGGACCAAATTTGAAGCGTATCCAGATAGCAGGTGGGCCCCAAATTAAAGATTGATGGGCTGAGCTGCCCGTTAGGCAACTTTCACATTGATCCAATGAATGATTTTTGTCGTGTACGGTTAATTTATGGTCCTCAGGCGACGTATGAAGTTTCGATCCGAACGGATGGTGGGAACCTCGTGATCTTGCATTCTGGACGTCCTTCAGGCCACTTGAGCTTCAGTTTCTTAGTTTTCTCAGATTTCTGACCATGTATATCCGTCAATCTTGGTCCTCTGAAGTCCGTCCCTTGCCTTTGGTGTCATCAGATCGTTAAATCTCAACTTTTAACATCCTTTTTCCATCCATGCTCATAAAATCACCTTGCAACACAAGAATGAGAAAACGAGCCATTAGACAGCATTATATTCGTAAATCCAGACAATATATGGGGTCTAATATGCAGTATTTGACCCTCAACAGTATGAGATATGCTAGGATTGACGACCCTAGACTGGATCATTGCTGGGAATTAATATAAGGGAGGTACCTTGGCTTCCCAATCCTACTGTATGTAAAGGACTAATAACAACTCGGTAATCATGTTCATATCGCACTGCATGTGCCTAGAAGATGTGCAGCACTGAGGGATGAAAGCATGTTTCGAGCATAAGACGGTGTCGCATGAAGGAGTATGTAGGCAAGGACATACATCATGTCATTTCATCCTTGCATTAATTAAAGTAATTAAGAACGTTTGCTATGTTTGCTTTATCATTACCGCTTGACTGAATTGATAACATGTTAATCTTTACTCTATTATTCCACGGAGTTAGCTACTCACTCTCACGTTACGGGACGATGTTGTACACGCCAACTAGACCCTGTCTTAGTTTCAGGTGAGGGCGATGCTTGTGAAGCGGAGCCGGACTTTACTTTTTTGATGATGAGTTCTCCTACATGTAACTCTCTGGCGGGTCTATTTGACCTGGAGTTGCACCGGCGGGGCTTCAGTATTTGGGATAGAAGACATTACATTTTTCTCATTTTGTACATTTTGTAATCAAACTTGTAATTATTAACCTAGTGATATTCATACTCTGAGAGCTTACTACCACTCTTATCTAGTTTAAATACTTATTACAGTTTTTCGCTTGCATAATTTAAACGCCTTTGGAGTATGATATGTTGTTTTTGGTATAATCTCAATCATGTTTAATGCCCTTCTATAGACAACATTCATTCATCATTATCTATGTTGTATAAGTGATGTTTTGAAACTCAGGAGTTGGGTTTCTACTTGACACCCGATTTTCAGAATGTTACACAACGACTATGATCCAATCCCAGCGGTGCACTCATTGTACACGGGATCGAATCACTTTGTAGTCTTAACCCGAACTAAAAAACACTTAAACCGTACTTTTAATATAAAACAAACCTTTTCTTTCTTTTTTAAAACAGATGAGAGAAAGTCTATTTATAAACTTTGCGAAAACACCCTTTCATAAAGGGTTGTGACTATTGTGTTTAAACCCAAGTGGTGCGACCCTTAGGCTTCAAAAGATACAACTTTTCAAAATAAAAATTGAAAGGATACAACCTTTTAGTGAAAAGACACATCCGTATGGCACATGCGCAACTATGGCCACAGCCATGGTCCGTCCCAACGGATATTTTGAAACACTAAATTATTTTTAAATAATTTAAAATACAACAATCCCCCACATGTCTCAAAAATTTTGACATTTCGGGTTAAGATGGAAGAGTTGTGCAATGGTGTCGGTGTCACCATAGACTTGAACCGATATTAGAGTAAATACGATGGGTCTACAGGAATCAGGTGACACCATGTTCTTGAACCTGATTCCTTTTGATGTAGATCGCAAATACATATCACTCACACAACTTTTTCGCTACAAGTGATTCTGCGATTCAATGCGTTTCGACCATACACCATTACTTGAATTTCATGAGTGCTCTAGAAAATCGGCCTCCACCTCCACACTCATATAGGTGAATTCCATCAAGTTTATACAACAACCATATACACTACCAAATATATGGCTATGGATTCATTAATAGTTCTAAAAAAACTCATCCTTCTACATTACTGCTCGCATTGTACACCATAGAAGGGGTTCATTTATATCAATGCAATCGTCTACCTCGTGTCTTATTATTTAGCCATTAAACTTATTGCATAGGATTTCTACTTGTATAGGTTGAGTTGTCAACACTGGTAACTTATATATTAGGCTCAGCCCCATTCCATTCGATGTATCATTGACCAATCTTTTAGATAGTCACTTGGTTAGAGGATTTATGACCCGTAGGCCTTTTACCTCCACCCGTTTTTACTCCGTCAGACTTTCTTCTCATACGAGTTTGGTCATGTCATAGTCTCATTGTTGCTAATCGTCCTTTCAGATCAGCTAGGGATCATCGTATTAGCAAGCTATTGCCTCACCAACTAGCTACTTAGAAACGAGTCTCTGTTTAGGCGGATTCCTCATTTTGCTCCTGTAATATCCTGAATTTTCACTGTTTTGGATTTTTAAAAATTCTTAATTTTTTTATTAACTTATATTATTACTTACTGACCATTAGCACTCAACGTTAGCTTATACATAACTGGTCCAATCTGGTTACGATCAGACCGTGTGCAGGCCATCAAGTCAGATAATTAGTTGTACTTAGCATCAGCCCGTACGGGCATACTGCGACGCAGGAAGGTCAGAAAATTATAAACTTTAGGGAACAATAAATCAAAAGGAATTAGGTTAATTATCCGAGCCGTTCCAACAGCCCATGTCAACTCACCCAAGGCTAGAGTTAAAATTTGGCACTAGTAAATGAAACTGAGACTCTGAGTCTTTCAGCCATCAGATTTTTTAAAAATTTATGGTGAAGGTCTAATGTAGTGTTCTACACCCGTCCACAAAATCTGGGACTCGATCATGGCACGACCACCGTTGATCGCAAATCGGACCCATACGACCCAATCTCATATCTGATCGTTCCTAAATTTTTCATGGCCCTTCATCGGGCCATGTACCACTTACCCTATAAGTTTCATGGCCAGAAGGCCACCAGAACTGTCTCAACAAACGAAACGGTCCCACCGGACCATTTGAAGATTGGAATCGTATGATCAAACCCCACCTTCGTTGATCCGTTTGTCCCCAAACTTTGCATGACCCTTCATCGGGTCATGAGACACCTTCACAACAATTTTGCGGGCCTAGAGGGTGTTAAGGCCACCCCAACACCAATAGTGAGTCCTAATAAGTTATTTTGGGAATTTGAGGAAACTTGGGGCCAAAGGGCCCAACTCTAGGAAATAAGCCCTAGCCCTTGTCTCACATCTCCCACCATTCTCCAACAATAATAAATCCCTCTCCCTCATATCCTCTTCCATTCTCCAACAATAAATCCCCCTCATGACTTCCTACAATCTCTAACAATCAAGCTCCCTCCTTCATATTTCCTCCATTCTCCAACAACCCATCTCTAGCTCTCTCACAACTCCCATTTTTGCCACAACCACCAAGGGAGAATGAGAGAGCAAATGTGTAAAGAGGAGAGAAGAAAGAGAGAGTGTAGAAGAGATCCAAGGTGGACCCTAAATCATAGTGGGGCCGAGGAGATCAAACATTGCGACTCTCTACCCTTTCTCCAAAGGAAATCCCACACCACCACCACATAATCATTCCGTTGAGCATTTAGGTGAGATCTTTCACTTCTTTTGTTTGAAACCCATGTATTGCGGAAGGATTGACTTGGAGTTCTCATATGCAAGAACTTATTTTAAGGATTCCAGCCGTCCGACCCGAAGCCCTCATTCCTTGGTCGTTTGTCAAGCCTCCAACAACCCATAGGTGGGGACTATTGCTCTTAGGTGGCCTAACACCAATTCTATTATGAGTTTAATGATTTTACTTGCTTGAATGCCATAGTTGGAGAACCTAGAGAATCCCTAGGAATTGCATGCTTGTTGAAATTGTATGGAATGAAATGTTTGACTCTCATGACGTTGTTCTTGCTTCTCACATGATTTTGTGTTTGGATGATTATATGCTCATACCTTGTTAATTTTATTTTCATGTATTGTTGCTTCATAGTATGTGTTATTTCATTACTCTTATGCATGTAATTTCTTAAGATGGAGGAAGTGCTTAACTTCCTCACACACACACACACACTCACATGCACTTGTTTCTTGATATGGTTAGCCTTGCTTGCTATGAGAATCTGAATTGCATGTTGTGAAGTATGAGAACATGATGTTGTTTATTCTACTGATACATTGGTAGTCGGCATGCTATGAATCACTATTCGTACCTTTGGGTTGGTCGGGAACATAAGGAGAGACGGTAGTCCCATCGGTAGGGCTATGTTAGGGTTAGACCAGTGGATTTAGGCGGGTGTGTTCGGGTGCCTGTAGTTCGACTATATGAGTCTCATGTGCCCGATGTCATTCGTCTCACACTCGCCTAATCCGTGCAGTCTAACCCACTATCTGACCAACCTTGTTTGTTAACCCTGTTTGCTCGCATATGTATAGAACTTGAATCACCCTACAACCATTGTAGCCCATCAATAACTCACTTGAAACCGGTTCACAGCCGCGTGAGCCGGGCATGGTGGAATGAGACACTGTGTCTGAGCTGTCGGCCTACGCTGGGGTGTCACGCCTCCCCGTATTGACTGCAAGCAATCCCTTTCTCTTGGCACTCCTCATGTGCTTAAAGTTGGGGATGAGAAACCCGACAGGATCACGGACTGCGGGATCTCAGCCTCACGCGTTGGGAGGCCTTAGTCTCGCAACCAGTTTAGGGCATTGATACATGAGATGTATCAGATTCCCCAATCTACTAGATGACTGGACTTAACTAATAACTCGGCTAACACGATCGCATTGCATCGCACTAGTTAGGGTGATGACTCGGAAGTCGAGGTCGCTCTGAGGGAGTGCTGATATATGCGATCGTTAGATGAAGTCGCTCGAGGAAGCGTTGTGGCGAGGGCATGCATCATATCATTCCGCATGCATGCATTTTAATAAGAGTTCCTAGGTGTTGATGATTGGTTGTGTTTCATTAAATTTGTATTATAATTGATGTCTATTATAACTTAAGATTAATAGCACCCACTGAGTTGATCACTCACTCCCACTCTGGGACGGCGTTTTAAAACACCAACCAGACTCTCCCATTGCTGCAGGTGACGAGGAGTATGAGGAGCCCTGCGGCATGAGCTATCCTACTTTCAGTTGATGGATGGCTCTCCATCAGCTTGTCAGGCGGGATTTGGATTGCTGAGTTGTGGACTCAGCTTCATTCTTTTGGACATATTATTATTTTTACGGTTTTTGTTAGGCAACGTCTTGTGCGACCCATTTATATTCTTTTGGACCTATAAATGTGCTTGATATCTTTCATTTCAGTAGACTTGCGTGGTTGTGATTCATGTTATAGAAAATTCCAAGGTGCGCATTTAAAACTGATTAAACGTGTATTAACGAAATCGGTTATAAGTGACACTCGAGAACTTGGGAGTCGAGTGTATACGCAACCTCCGATTTTCGAGGCGTTACAGCTCCTCAATCAAGTCTTTAGCAGTCAGTTGCAAACACTTTGACTATTCATATCTCAAGACAAAACATACCGAACTCATTTATAACATCACAGAGTCAATAATCACGACTCCATCAAGCAACAGATATTGAGCATCATCTTACTATTCAACCAACTTCACTAGTCTACCATTCAACCATCTGGTGGTAAAGTCAATGAACTTATTATATCTTCAGTATAAAGAGGCTGGAGTAATCTGTCATGCATAGACATATGACAACTAAAATAGTGTATAATCTTCATGTAATCATATTTCAACATTATCATGTTATCAAATGTTCCCTAACATATGAAATATTGACTAATTTATCAATTAGTTATTAGAATTGAATACAATCAATGGATATTCGGTAACTGAATATGAAGGATAAATGTCCAAGTTCATTATCAAGTATCTTAATCGTCGGATTAAACAATGGGCTTCATATGTGCACAAGTTTAGCCATTAGATACATTTGTTTATGTTAAAACAACACAGTTCATCAAATGAACTTATAATATCATATGAATATCAATCACAAATATCCAAATCTAGCCTCCAATGAGAATAGAATATAACCTAAAAATCTCATTGATCAAATAATCATCTTATGAATTCAGACCGCTACCAGTATTCTTTCTACCATTTATTTGATGGCTACCAATTTGATCATTAAAACATAAATATGTTTAATTACAGACACTTTATCTCAAAGACCTACACATCAACGTAAAACATGTGCATATTATCCATTACATTCAACATATAGTTTTCTTAATGCAAAATTTCAATTTTATATCAACCTATTTATCAAATACATATTGACTGAACTTGGATTCCATGCGTTAAGTGGTTTATGCATCCGAGTGCACCCCCACAACTTCAAATTTAGCCTTGATAGATATATGCATGGCCCACTTAATAAATCTATTAAGAAAAATCTTTCATAGGAACCATCATATGAATTGACTAACATGTGTCTTGAGTTGGCACATGATCGGATGAAATTAACATTTCCTCTGCCTTTCTAAGCAGGTAATATTGTGTAAAAAGTATTGCGAACGATGCCAAAAATGAATATAATTTGTCTCATAATTAGGCATGTACCCTTGTCACCCTATCAACAGCTTTATGTATAAGAGTAATAATATGAACCGTTTATAGAAAAATAATGATACGTGTGTTAAACACTTAAGTGATATTTGTTAATGGTCCGTCTATTATTGGACTCAATATTCTATATTACTTTCTACATAATAAAATGTAATTCAAAATTAATATTGAATTAAGGCACGTTCACTACTAGTCAACTTGAGAAACTCAAGTCACCATTTGCTTCATGGTAAGTGAAACTCTAAAAAGACAAGCATTCATATAATGTGAGTTTCAAGTACTTAATATTCATAAAAGCAATACATATACAAGATCTAGACCTTTCATCTATTAGGCCTGCAAAAGATAATATTTTAAAAATACACTAGCCCAGTCATCCCACATGGGCCAATATAATATTTATATGAATATATAATTTTGGAACATTGTAGTGCATCTAAGTACATAACCCCCACAATTTAAATTTTTTATAAATGGAATATTTTCCACATATGTACAATTTCTGAGTGTCTATGTATCAAGAGTCATACATTATTTAATGTTTCATATTATAATGATAATAATATATTTTGTACATGTAACACATTAATACAAGACCTGAACATATCAATTATCAACCTACATATAATGGATTAAAAGTCATATGATACATGCAATGATATGAAATAAATAATGTGCGATGTCTATTGATATATAGTAATAAGTGAGCCCATGGTTTGATAAACTTGGTCATTGATCTGATCAAGTTCAATATAACATACTAATTTATTCCTTGTGTGCACTCATTATTATAAAAATTATTCATACTAATGGTTAGTCCACATTATAACTTAATTTTTAGGTTAATATAAATACAAAGAATAATCCACTAATGAACTATTTATATTACAAACATGTGCAGTGATGCCTTAGTGTGAAACCGTGCATTCTATTGTATTTCTAAAGATCAACATCAATATAAGTATTCATTATATGCGCATCAATCATACAAAAATTAACTTCTTAACATACACTTGATCAAAACGATATGTTATATTTATTCTAGCACCAGTGATATAGTAGGCCATATTTTTTTCACAATTCAGACCATGCACTCTTGTACTACCCACCATCTGTCACCATCAAATATCTTTCCAAAATCTCTTATCATAAAGTAGACAGTAAACCATCTACTTGCAGTATATAAGTTGGACATGTAAGATTATCTAATGGAAGAATATTTTGGTGACACATTATATATGGTCTGATACATTAACTGAATAGTCTTGTTCATCAAAATTGAGCCCGGATTAAATTATCCAAAGACATATCATATAAAATTATAGATTGCATGTGCATGAACCACAGTGATCTATTAAAGTATTAAAAGGTTGCCTAGTAGAGGAAACTCATAAGAGTATAAACCCATGAGCAATTAGGATAAATGATTCTAACCGTCCACTTCATTTCCACTGAATAAGTGATTAGAGTATCAGTTCATTATTACTTTTTATTTTTATTTTTATTTTTTTACACCACTTTGTATTTAAGCCATTTTCACCTATTTATTTATTTATTTAATGAGATTGTTCAAGAAATCTCATTATCGGTACATTCAAGTCTTTTCATATTTAGCGATTTTGTTCCCATGTGAGGTCCATCAGATCAGTGGATTAGATCAAGGGTCATTGGAATACCGTTTACTCTCATGCAACATGTCAAGTTCATATATAACTATTATAACCACCAAATGCTCCTTGTTAGAACCCTTAAGGGTAGCACCAACTTGAAAAATGATGGGAAGACACATAATTAACAACTAAATTTTTCAATACTAAGAATTTTATTTCTAGCACGTAGGTAACGAATTTAGATCCATCAATTGGTTGACTGTACAATGAATATTACTCATCCGCATGTGAGCAACCAGCAGACTTATAAGATAGTAACCACACCATCAACCTATCAGGCCCATTTTTAAAAATACTTTGGAAGATTACATTTTTAAGTTTTTTTTCACATTTTTATTTCCAAACTTTTCTTTTTAACCATGTATGATGGTTTACAAAGAAGAATTCCTAATATAATGGGAATTCCAACACAAAATCTCATTTTGAAATGCATTTTGTGTTGATCTTTATTGTACATGGATGTTGAGATTAATATATATCTTATTCAGTATAATTCAACAGTTTAATTTATTTTCATGTGAAGATTACGTTGGCTTAAGTTATGAGAAAATAAATCGCAAATTTTAAGATCTAAAAAGAAATGTTCCTTAATGTCATATAATGATTTTGAGAAAATCTATTAAATACAGGCTTTTTTATGAGTGAACATGGTCTGACATTATCAAAGAGGTAGGCACTATAGATTTCTCAGATTTTACATGTGTGTGATAGAATGACATGTCTTTGGGACATAAAAACCATATGTAGGTTATAGCTCTAGTACCCAAGATAGCCTTAGCTCGACCTATCTGACAACTTGAAGATCATACTTTGTGCTAACGAGGGTTATAACGAACCCGACCAATTGATCAGGAATTAGAGGTGGGCATCGAGCCGAGTCGAATCGAGGTGGGCCAAGCTCGGCTCGGCTTGGCTTGTCCATGATGTACACGAGTTCGAGCTCGAGCTCGAGCTTGGCCTCAAGCTCAACATTGAAGCTTGGCTTATTTGCCAAAGCTATCGAGTCGAGTTCGAGTCGAGCTAGTGGTTCGAGTCAAGCTCGACCTTGTTGGGTGAGAGCGTAATTGATTCTGTTCTTAATCCTTCTCCATTGATGAAAAATTCAAAAATCATAAGAGAATCAAAGCAAAATCCAATGAAAAAAAATCTAAACAAAGCTTCGAATCGGATGAGGAAACCTGTAAAAATCGGTCTATTCTTGATCTTCTTCCACCAACAAAAATTCAAGTATTAAAAAAGAAACAGAGCAGAACACTGATCTGAAATCTAAGTAAAGAGCTCTAGCCAATCAGATCATTGGATTTCCTTAAAGCTTTAACAAATCTGAGAAGAACCCATCTCGGATTTCTTGGGTTTCTCGCCCAAGAAGTAGATCTCAAGAGATTGAAATCATACTATTATGGAGCTGAAATGAAAATTGATGATGGTGGTTCAAGCGGGCGTACGGCTGACAGTGGGTAGAGAAAGAGAAGAAAGGGAAAAGGAAAAGGGGTGCGTGCAGTCGCATAGAGACTCTAGGGTTTTTTTTTTTTTTAAGTTTAAACTTAAAACTTTATATATATATATATATATATATATATATATATATATATATATATATATATATATATATCCAGCCGAGTCGAGCTCGAGTTCGAGCTTCGAGTCAAGTTGAGTTCGAGTCGAGTCGAGTTGAAATGCCCCCTGGTTGTACTTCGCTTGAACTCAACTCGAGCTTTAAATAATTAGCTTGGCTCTGCTTGAATCAGCCATTCAAGCCGAGTCAATCCGAGCTGACTCGAGCAAGTTTTTCGAGCTAGCTCGACTCGTGAACAGCTCTATCATGAATATAGGCCTCTTATATTTTTTATCATAGTCTAACCATTCTCGCTTATAGATTTTAAGATCTAAAGTACTCTAATCATTCTCAGTCAGTGCATACGTTTACTTTTATTTTGACAATTGTTGTATCACCGGCTCTAAATACAACCAACCTTCTTAGCCTTAAATGTACTCTTACAATTCAAGATTTTTTAAAAAATAATAATAATTTTAAATTGTTGGGATATGGAGTTTGAAAAACTATTTAAATAAAATAAATTTAAATTGAGAAAAAAAAGAAAACTTATCGGTTTATAGAAGTCGAGGTGTGACATGAGTCACTCGGCTTGAAATCGAATTTGCTCCCTGTGGACAGCATCTCAAGTGAAATAGGTTTCCAGAGCAATTGATCTCCAGGATACAACGACTATAACTTGGTCCCAGCGGTGCACTCACTGTACACGGGCTCGAACCATTTTGTTGTCTTAACTCGAAATAAAAAACACTTAAACCATACTTTTAATATAAAACAAACTTTTTCTTTCTTTTTTAAAACAGATGAGATAAAGTTTATTTATAGACTTTGTGAAGACACCCTTTCACAAAAGGTTGTAATTATTGTGTTTAAACCCAAGTGGTTGGACCTTCATACTTCAAAAGACATAACTTTTCAGAACAAAAATTGAAAGAATATAATCTTTCAGTGAAAAGACATATCCATAGGGCACATGCGCACCTATGGCCACAACAATGATCCGTCCCAACAGATATTTTGAAACACTAAATTATTTTAAAATAATTAAAATACGACAGGATCTATCCCCTCAGGTGAGATTCACACTGTTAAGGGGCATGCATATAATTCAAACTCATATCTTCATACACATCCACATATATATTCACATCTCCATTTGCATCTATGTCTTGAATTCAACATTCACATTCATATTCAAATCCACATATACATTTACATTTTGTCATTTCTAAGCCAACATCCACATCCATATCAATAATTTCATTCATTCATATTCAACATTCACATCCACTTTATGCATTCTACATCACCATCTACTCTTTTGTTCATTCACTTTAGCATCCACTTCATGTATTCTACATCACCATGTACTCTTTTGTTCATTCAATTTAGCAGTCACAATGGTGTCTTTTTTGCGTGGGCGAACCAATATCTCAATCTACTTCAATTTTTGACATCATGCCCTGAGATTAACTGTAAAATCAGTTGGATGGTGTGGATGTAAGGAACATATGCGACGGTGGGATCCACAGTCAGGGGTCCCACCCACCTAGTGGATCCGGGAATCTACCCAAGCCTCGCCCATAAGGAGGGTATCCCATACGTTGAAAAGGTGGGCCACACCATGATGATGATGACCCAGTGCAAAAATTCAGGCAGATACAATCAATCAGCGGCAGTGACAGCTTCTAAATCAATGGACAGCCGATAATGTGGCCCCCCAAATACTCGTGGATGTGACAGAGCATCGTACGTTTCTTGAGCTTTTGGAAACACGTGAATCAACCATAATTAAATAAATTCATTTAGAAGTACTTAATTTCAATCAGTTGGACCGTAATTAACGGTCCACTCATCAAATAAATTCCAAACTCTAATGTGCGTCGCAAAATCCAAACCGTTCAATAGGTTTTCCACATCATATCAATTTTCTTTTGTAAAGAATAGCTACATCCAATCACAATATACTAATTTATACTTGTTAATTATCAACGAATAGAAATTTTTTCTGTATAGTGGTCCACTTGATAGGTGCATGGGCTTATTTTTGCATGAAGTGATATCCGTGTGGATCCAATCTACTGGAACGGTTGGATTTTGATGCACATAAGATTTTGGAAATAACCTGATGGATGGACCGTAAATTACGGTCCAACCAATTGACTTGAGACTAACTCATTAAAAACAAGAAATATAATAATAACAAGAAAGGGAAAGAGACACGCAATAGAAGGAATACGGTATTCTCAACCACTTGATCTAAGAGAAGTGGGATTTTGGTGGGACCCACAAAGGTTTATCAAGCTAAGCAAACAGGAACTGTATGCTACGTGGCCCACATCCTGCGAAGCATCAACTTGCATTCGATTTTTACAAGTGTGTCCGTCTGTTTCAATAATCTTGACCGTTGGTATGTTGGGATCTTTTGGCAATTGAATGAGGACCGTTGTTATATTTCGTTATCAGCCATCTATCCTCAGTGCAGAAATCCAAAGACTAGAATATTCATATCAGGAAAAATTTGTGGCCTAGCCCATCCATGGAGGACCACAAGGGATCAACGGTCTAGATTACCGAAACATGGGCCCCACTTATCAAATTGGAACTGCGTGTGTACTCTGTGAGATATGAGCCTTCATAATAATTACTCTTAAACAAACACTAGCGTGTGGCAAGTGGTGCTAGCAGACGTGGGGACAGAAAAGTGAGGTAACTCACACGCCGAAATTATGATGAGGGGGACTTCACACTACGTGGGGCCCACCGTAAGAAATCTGAACCGTTGATTGGATTCCCCATTGTCTGGAAATTAGCAATAGAAGATTCGGATCCAGTGGGCTACCAAAAAAATCACGGCTTACCGTCAGGAACCCATAACTCCCAAGGATTCCACCTTGTACGGACCATGTACCCATATTCTCTTCAATAGGACAATCCTGACCTTTCAAATTGTGGCCCGTAAATGGATGGTTAGAATGAATGCAATTATGGCATGCGTTCAAATAAAAAAAGGCCCAAAATTAGTGGATGGGATCTTCTCTTTGGGAGATATTATTGTAAGAACCACCGAGCTCGGTGGATCTGTGACTACAGGACCCACTATGATATATGTGTTTTATATCCACGCCATCCATCCATTTGGCCCCCTAATTTTAGGGCATGAGCCCAAAAATGAAGCAGATCAAAATCTCATGGGCCAGAAAAGTTTTAGATCAAGCTGGAATTTTATTTTATTTTTATGGTCGGTTTTCAATGGCCACTATTTCCTGTGATGTGGTCCACCTGAGATTTGGATTTACGGCCCAAAAATAAGCTGGCAAAATGGCTGGATGGTGAGGATATAAAACATATACATAGTGGTGGGGCCATAGTCATCGATCCACCATGTTCCAAAACGTATATATCATGGTGGACCCATAGTCATATATCCATCGAGCTTTGTGGTTCCTTCGATTATCTATCCGCCTCCACCTTTAGTTGGCATGGCCCATCCACCAAAAAGGCGTCAGATTCCCAAGCTAGAAAGTCTATAAAAAGTGTGAATTTGTTCACGCTAAAGCTTTGTTTGGGAATAAAACCCGGACAATCTTATCCTAAACAGGAAAAATCTCATTCCCAAACGGCCCCTTTTGGGATAATTTCCACCCACTTTTTGACAACATGACCCCACACTCCCATCTCTTCTGATAAACTACACTTCAATGCATCTGCATGTAGGGTGGCGATGGGTGAGCCGTCGAGCGGGCCCCACCTTCGAACGGTGTTCGAAGTGTTAACTTGGCCCATGTGCTGGATTTCGGCCTAACATGCATGGTTTGAATATTTTTTGTTGGGGATAGGCTCAAGTTAATTAAGCCCGATGAAGCTCAACCCACCTTCCTATGTATAAAAATACTTTTTCAATCCTCGTTTAGGTAACACATGCATCTTGAATCTAGACCGTTGATCTAATTCTTCTAAATGTATATTTCTTTGTACGTGTGGCCAACATGATCAACGGATCAATTAGGAACATTCACGTGCGAAATATAGATTTCATTAATTTTCGGTCCCCAACTGGGCCAGCCAACTTTTCTGGGACCAAGTTTGAATCATGTTGGGCGTGGCCCATTGACACTGACCTCTGCATGGGGAACGTAGATGCCGTAGATGCTTCCCTGGCTGACAGTGGGCCGGGCCCACAACAAAATAAAACAAGTTGAACTAATTCAAGCCCAGCCCGTTGACAGTCCTGCGTAGTATATTGAAACCGAAGAATGTCCTGTATAGTGCAGAAAGCTCGGCCGGGTTAACAGAACAGTCATTCAGGTCTGGTTAATACGCTGGCATACGTGGCCAGTTATCTCATGGGGTGGGCCCTAACAGGCCTCACCCATCATGCGCCGTAAAGGCCTTTTATGTTTACCTGCCACCGTTACATACCTATAAACACCGTTAACAGCCCGTGGATCCAGCTGAGGTGGGTGGGTTCGCTGACTAGGGGGCCCATTGTGATGTATGTGCCTTACATCCACACCGTCCAACCATTTTCACAGCTCATTTAAGACATGATACCAAAAATAAATCTGGCTGTTGTGATCGACTCCTCACCATTAAAAGCTTTTTGGGATTCCATAAGAATGTTGCCGGCAACCCGTTGATAAGGTCACAAAGATCTAGATGAAAGAGACCACACAAACATGATCTTGATCCAAAGCTTTTGTGGCCCACAAGAAGCATTCAGTGGTCAATTATCACTTTCCTATAATATTTTCGAGCTGAGATTTGGTTATTTGGATCATGCTCTAAAATGGCCTTTCAATACGGATGGACAGCTTGGATATAGTCACACACATCAGTGGGCCCCACACCCCCACACCGACCTCGGTGGATCCAGATATCCAGTTGTAAAGGCCATGGTGGTGTCCGTTATAGCCCCCGTTATTGTTATATCTTGGCCTTTCCCCAAACCATTTTGTAACCGAAATACTGCATCACATTTAGGGATTGCAATGAGCTGGCCTTGCTGCCCTGACCATAAGGAAAAACCAATCCAATTTTGTCAAGTCACTAATTTTTAGCTAGTGGGCTTGTTAGCACCAATTCCGTTGGGTGATTTTGAAACCAACTATTCCAGTTGGGTTCCCAACCCGACTGGAAATCCAGGGTTTCATATCTGAACCCTGGTCTTAATGTTGTGTCCAAATGGGCCATAAAGGTCATTGATCAAATAAACCAGATTTTAACTAAAAGTTAGCAATTGTAAATCATTCCAAATCTGCAACTCCAATGCAGCTCTTACAGCAGTGTATTTTAACACATCTTCAAGAAGATTATCTCTTTTGAACAGCATATAAACTACAAAAGGACGAGGCATGAAAGCAAGAGAAGTGTGTGTAGAAATGTCAAAAATCCGAAACAGAATGCTCACAAGCAACAAGTAGCAGCCAAAGTCCTCCTGTAAAGGAGGTGATCCCTGCAGCTTTCTGACATTTCAGCCGCCGCCTCACTATCTCCTCCTAGGAGGACTCCTCGAGCGGCGTCCACGAGGTGATCTGCAAATAGAAATGAATCACATCAAAAACAAAGACGAGCAGTGTCGTGGGTTCAATATTCTTTTGGGGGCCCAAGTGCATAGGAATTCATAGTCCTGTGGGAGTTCTGCAAGTCAATCCTGACTTTGCATTTGTCTGTTGGCATCCCCTACTCTGGAACTCATAAATACCTGAATTTTGCAAATTTGTGGTTTTGTTGACAGACTTAGAATGAAAGAAGAGTACGCTGGGTTTTATATATATATATATATATATATATATATATATATATATATATATATATATATATATAAACAGATCTAACAAATGAAGGATTACTTCTGAATGGTGATGGGATGTGTTTATACGGTGATTGGATGGCTGCCGAGATGAAAGGAGACATAGAGTCTGTGGGGCATTGGGCTATACATAGAACAATCTACTTCCGAAAACTATCTACTTCACGAACAATCCAGAAACTGCACCTCTCTACATCCATATGCACAGAACTATCTATACTTACTTTTCCAAGAATAAACTCAATTTAGCAAAACCAGCCAACTGATTAGAAAGAAAGATCAATAACCCCTGAATTTTCAAAACCATTTTAAAGACAACCGCTATTGATGCACAAAGAATTTGGACTTGGAGTCTCCATAGCAACATTTGTCCCATAGAGGCTCGCACAATCTACTCACCTTTTGGCCCCATCACGTGATGAGCCAGAACAGTCATCTAGAAGTTTCCAGGTTATGCTCATCCTTCTGCTCCACTATGTGATTATCCAGGACATTCATCTAGAAATTCCCATTTTGTATGGCCCGGTGGAAAAAGCTTACTGATTGGAGATCAACAGCCAACCCCAGTTAGTTGGGAATGGGAATAGGCTTAGATAATGACAACAACCAAAGATCCACACTTCCACATTAACATGAGTTAGTGACTGCTTTCATGGACTTTTGTTCTACGACACTTTGCATGGAAAATGAGATCTCTGGCATTTCTAAAAAAATAAAAATAAAATCTCTGGTGAGAGGCATTATTTTACCATAGTGGGAACTTCTAGATGGATGGTCTGCATCATCATATCATGACATAAGTAGTGAGCAGATTGGGAGAGCTTGCAATAATTCTTCAATCTATTTCCAACAATTAAAAAGAGCCTAGATTGAAATCTACTTCAGCGGTGCTAGTACGAGTGCTTGGTGGAATAGACAAACCTCCTCCTCATGTTCCTGCGCTTGTAAGGCCCGTTGCTGAAAGCCCAGTCGACCGAGATAGTTTGTGTGAGAAGCTCAGCTCCATTCATTGTTGATATTGCAGCCTGGGCTTCCTTGAAGTTCTCATATTCAATCAACGCGTACCCCTGATTCAATAGCGTCAGCCATGTATGAGAGATTGGTAATGAAGAGGAGAGAAACCCCTACAGAATTAATTCATGACAAAAGGAAACAGCAAAAATGATGACTTGAGACAGACAAACTTGAACATGAGTGTTTGTATTTGCGTACAAAAAGCAGCTTGAACTTTTTTGCTTCAGTTTTATCAACTAAATACCATAGAGACTAGATAAAATCAGACCATGCTAGTTTCCTGACTCTCCGGATGCACCAATTGATGAAAGTGGGGACCATGGTTAGGTGATCCAAACCAATGTCTAATGGATCCCATCATGGATGTGGAACACAAAAATCCTCAAACCAGAAGAACCTAACCCTATCTCATTCGAATCAAATAGAATGGTGTGGTTGGCCGATAAATCGGGTTCTTTCTCGGTTAAATCCTTTCATTCTATCATGACTAGTGGTAGGCATCATATTCTCGAGGCAAGTACGAGTCTTGTTTGGCATCATAAATTCCCTCCTAAAATTGCAGCTTTTGGGAGGTTGGGGGGAGGAAGAAAGTTCTAACTATAGACAACCAACAACCACCGGAAGAGAGGGATGGTGCTTCCAAATATTTGCCTTATGTGTATGCGGTATGAAGAGTCGGTAGATCATCTTTTTTTGCATTGCTCTCCCCTTAAGGCAGTTTGGACTGATTTCCTTAGTCGTTTTTGGGTGACGTGGGTCACCTCAGATTCAATGGATAGTGCTTTAGTCTCTTTGATATGAGCCTATCTAAGGAAAGAATGATCCGCTCAATGGAGAATGGTGATTCTAGCTATCAGGTAGGCGATTTGGGAAGAAAGGAATGCAAGATGTTTTAACAACACATGCACACCAATTGAGAGCATTTCCCCAACGGCAAGGAAGTTGGTTACTGAATGGGTTTCTCGTGTTCCTAAATTAAAGCATTGTAACTTGTGTTTCCTTAGGTAGATTTGGGGCGCCGATTGTTCTGTATTCTTCCCTTGGTTGTTCCCCATCCACCGCTCAGTCAATTCAATAGGTATGTCTGCTCATATCGGAACCTTCTGATCATGTTGCACCCCTCTAATCAAGTTGACTCACCTCCAAATCTCATATCTAGAAGCTGTCTTCGCCATCCACATGCACCAATATTATTAAGATAAGCATTGTTCACACCCCTTTAATAGAACCAACACCGTTTACACCTCTGTAATCGTTTGCGACCACTCTCGTGTCAAAGGCCTCCTTCCATCTCCACCACATCACCACGAATCTCACAGTAGCCCCATGTTGTCGATCCACTGAAGCCCACATCAAGTGTCATTGTAATCATCTTTTCAGACTCATTTCCAAATCTGCATCTTCCCAACTTTGTCATGTATGCCAAATCTAGTGATCATTCCAGCATCCAATCATCAGCATCATTTGCCTATTCCTACTACCATCTGAACCTCATCTATTCACCGCTTTCGTAACCTTCAACAACGTAGCTTCCCCGTGGCGAGCATCGTCTTTTTTTGTTCCTTTTTTTTGTGTGAGCGTATGACCAGACTTGTTATCGTGCTAAGCATATAGACCGGACATGTTATTGTGCCAGGTGTTTGGACCAGACTTGTCTTTTTCCTTACTGTCAGAATATCTAGACTAGAGCTATTGAAAGATTAACGATTGAACTCGCCGCCACCAGAAGTGTGTATCCTCAGAAAAGCAATAGGTGAAATTCTGGCCATCAAAAGTGTCACTTGATCATTCGTCAATCATTGGAAGTGCCATTGGTTCATATCTTGAAAGTTATCAAAAGTGTTTGCTCGCCTTAAGCTAGGATGGTTCATTGCCACTCGTCATTACGTTACTACTCATCATTTTGTCACCACTCATTGTTTCATTGCCACATTATCTTTGAATGTTTCTTTGGCTTTAGAATAAATGCTCATTGTACCTCTCAAACTCCAAGTTATTCCTTTCAAAGCACCTTGAGTTTGACGGGGGGGGGGGGGGGGGGGTGTGGTGTTAAGAGTATATTACGTATCTTACTTAGATTAAGTTTTTTCCTTATTTGTTAAGAGGTGTATCTGTTGAGGTTATCTCCAAATCTCTATAGATCTCCAATCTCTTCTATATATTCTAGTTATTCTCAAAGAAACAAACAAGCTTATAGTTTTAGTATCTTGGGGTTTAACAATCTATACCCATCCCTAATTTGTTCTTAGTATTGTCCTTCCCATAAACAACAATTTGTAGCATCTCCAATGTCTTTGGCTTTTGCCCTTTCCACCTAGTCTCCTGCAAGCATGCTATATTTAAGTCATTAACCCCCATTTTTATTTGTATCCACCAACTCTATAGTCCATATTCTTACCTGAAAAAGTTCCGGCATCCCAAGTGGCAAGACGAAATCTCTTCATTTGCACTTCTTTACCCACGTCTGTCCCATTCAGTGTGAGAACCTTTGCCAAGTTTCCACCACAATTTGCCATCGTTACGCGTGTCACTTTTAGTAAACACCCTGATCTACCACAACCAAATTTACTACCTGTGGCACACCACTTTCACAAAATGCCCCAACACACCTCACTTTCCACGACAACTGGATTTACAATTTGAGGTGTGCCACTTCCAAGGAGTGCCCTAGCTTGATATGATATTCGATTAATATATTTACCATAAGAGAGCAAATCCAAATGCACCTATGTTACCTAGAGTTAAACATCAGTAGGAAAGACTGTTATGACAGGTGGCTTGACCATCAAAGCAAACAGGCGATGGCAGTCATATTGCACAAACAATCCAACCATGCAATTGGTGACTATCAAATAAACAGTTAAAATTAAAATGGCCAGTGGTATTGAATTCAATGAGAGATATCAGTTGGCTAAGATCATTCAATCAGTATAATTTCAGGCCACGTTCCATCCTCAATAGGGCCCATAATTTGAACAGTCCAGTTACTGCATGTGGGTGATAATAGATGAGACACAACCAGGTAATAAACAGAGGTGAATTATCATCATCCTCAAGGCCTTTTTTTCACACCATTATTGAATCTGATATATGCATATAATAATCTAACTACAACAATAAATTACACATCTAAATGCGCTGTTATCTTGAGTCATACACTAGAATATGAAGACGATAATCACAGATGTCTTGACAGGCAATGTAATCCTAATGCAGGGCTTAAAGGCAATGAAGTAATACAAGAAAAACATCAGTGGCGGAATGGTAAATAGAAATCTTGGTATCAAAATATCTATGCACAACGATAATGTACCATAGATGCAATGCATTAGGAAATTTTTGAATGAAAGCAATACAAAAGTGCCTTGCAATAGATGCCGTGCGCCTACGTAGACACACATGTGTAAACATAATAGGGCTGTAACACACACACACAAGAGTGACTACATTCATGATTCCACCATCCACAGGCCCTTGGATTTAGGAGATCCAACCCTCAAAAAATCAGTTAGACTCTCTCTATTGCTTTTTTTTTCCAAGGGCTGACATTCATAAAACCGAAGGTGGTCTCTCAGAATAAAAATAAAAATAACCAAAGGTGGTTGGATCACAAATATGACCACCCTGCATTTTATGTTTCACACCAAAATGGAACCAAGAGCTTTGCTAAGCCCAAACGTGTACAAGGCTGCCGATTGACATGCCACCACATGCACTAGTGAGACTGACAGGTGCAATATCCAAGCCACACATTAATCAAGTCCATTCAACAGATGGGCCACAATTTCAGTAACAACTGCATGGTTAAGGAAACTTCAACAAAGCATTTTTCAGCAATAATTTTGTTTTCTAAAATATGACCCATCAGACAATTGGACTTATCTGATTTTCGGTTGAGACCATCTAAGTTGTACTCGGTACACCTCTGATGAATAGATAGATCTCCTACCAATGTGCCTGGTTGGCACGTGTGGCATGTGTATTACCTGCCTTGTATACATGTGTGGGCTTAGCAAAGTAAATGAAACCAATATATGTGAGTGATGATTATGTATATGCATATATATCTAGTTGTATATTTTTATGGATTAGATCCCCTACCAATGTGCTTGGCTGCTACATGTGTAGCATGTGCATTACCAGCCTTGTACACGTGTGGACTTATCAAAGCAAATGAAACCAATACATGTGTGTGAGGATTGTGTGTGTGCATATGTATAATTGTATATTTGTAGCTCCATCAATATATATAAAGCAGTTTGCATACCTTAACAAATCCAGTCCTGCGGTCAAGATTCAGATGCAAATTCTTAACCTCCCCAAACTCACCAAAAGCATTTTGGAGATCATCCTCTTGTGCTTCTTCATGTACTCCAGTAACCAACACAATCCATCCCTCGATGGCTGCTCATATGAAGGAAAAAAAAAAATTTTGACAAACTGAGTTATTTTGCAAATTATATGAAACTCTTGGCAGGTAAGCAATATAGTTCATAAAATTTCTGCTAAGTCTAAAGTTGTAGAATGATAACAGGAAAAAAAAAGTCAAAAGGGATCACAAATCCGTAAAACCTTGGAAAAGTGGAAAAATGCATCATGAAAGGCAAGCTATTGCTCAAAATGCTTTTAGGAACATAAGACCAACAAGACCATTGCTGTGCCTTTTCAAAAAACAAAAAAGGCCAATGCTGTAAAACTTGGAAAATTAGACAAATGCAACAAGATTATGCAAGTGAATTTATGGACATGCGAACCAGCAGCCCCAAATTCTCTTCTTCTTTATTCATTTATTTATATGCAGCATTTCTGAATTTCTCAAAGAAATATATGGAGATATGAGAAATTGTTCTAGCTTGCATGTCAATGGGAGAAATACTAAAGGCAACAAAAAATGGCATTCAATAATCATGGAATGCGTATCTTTTTTAACAAAAATACAGGTGGTCTTTTAGTGTTTCAAACAACTAAACATAACTAAGGAAGAAGGGGAAAAAAAAAAAACATCCTTTTTATCATAAATGTTAATGTCCTAACTGTATTTACACCTATATTACATTAATACACACAATATGGTAGTGGGGCCATTACTCACCTAGTGTGCAAAACAGATCAGTCCACTCACAGGGTGAGACCCAGTGCCACATATGCATTGAATTAGACACATGTTCATTGGTGTAGCATGCCTAATGAACGGACCATACCAATTCGTGTCCAGTGATCTTCATGAAGGGTGCCCCCTATTTCCCACACTGAGAGCTTAGGGATAGAAGAAATCATTAACTTAGAGGGAGAGAGAGAGAGAGGGAGAACAATTCTAACCTATATGAGCCCCTAAATGATTGTCATGCAGAAGCACTTGTGTTTGCATTGACCATAAGGGTAAAAGTTTAAACAGACGCTCATTCAAAGAGATCAATATGGCTGATGTGGTGGTCTAAATAGAAAAAAGAATGAAAGCAAAGATGCCTCCGGACACGTGGGTGAGACTAACAGAGTAGGAAATTTGCTTGAGAAGGAACTTCCAGATAATCCTTACGGGCCATTTGGATTCAGGGAATTTGAATGCATGGGAATTCTAATATCCACTACCCTTATGATTCCCATGTTTGGAGGGTGATTTGCATTGAAAATATTGGCAATTAAAATGCCCTCCGGGCATTGAAATCCCAAAAAATGGGCACCCTCAATTTCCAAAAGAAGACAGAATTTTACTCCAATGTCCTCCATGGATCAAGGGTGGGACCTGCAAAATCAAGAAACATCTAGGAAAACATGGATGGACTAATGTAAAGAATTCCAAGCAAAGAGAGGATATTTGTACGAGACTTAAATGATCATGTAGAAAAAAAATAGAGGATATGAGAAGGTACATGGAGGATATGGTTTTGGAGGAAGGAATTAATAGCAAATACTATCATTGATTTTGTTTATGGCATAGATCTAGCTCTAGCAAAAGCATACTTTAAAAGGAGTGATGAATATTTAATAACTTTCGGAAGTGTGATGATCATATACAAGTCAAATTGATTTCTTTTCTAATTAGGAAGATGGAAAGATCAATATGCAAAGATTGCAAGTCATACCAGAAGAGAGTTTGGCTATGCAACTTAGGTTAATGATTATGGACGTTTACATTAAGAGATGTAAGAAATGAAATTAATTGGTGTCCAAAAACAAGGTGGTGGAGTTTAAAAGGAGAGAGAACAATGTTATTGAGTAATAAATTGATGAAGGAAAGTACAATGTCAAGGACGAAGTTAATATTATGTGGAATAAGACGGTCTGGTGCATTGGGAAAGTGGAGAAAGATGTTTTAGGAGTATTCAAATGGAAAAGCCACTCATATGAGGAAAGTTGATGGTGGAATAACGAAGCACGAAAGGCTATTAGTGACAAATTATCATTGTTCCAAAGCCTAGAAAAGACTAGATACAAGGAAAATTTAGAACAATAGAGAAGCAACAAAAGGAACGTTGAGAAAGTAGAAAGTGAGGCTAAACTTAAGGCATATGATGATATTTACAATAGATTGGAGAAAAGAGATTATACAAAATGCCTTCAAACTTGCAAAAATGAGAGACAACAAGGGTAGGGATGTAGATCATGTCAAATACATTAAAGGTGATAACCCGAGGGTATATAATGAGATCAATGAGCGCTAAAGAAGCTATTTCCAGAACTTGTTAAATGACAACCACCATGAGAGCATATAATAGTGTTTTCAATAGATACGCTATGTAGCGTAGCTTAGCCTTAATGCTGCCATCGCCACGTAATTCATGAAAATAGCTTAAGTCGCATGTAGCCTACGCTGCTATATGATTAATTATCATACACTACACGCTACATAGCTGACATTCCAAGTTATTTTTCACTAGAACATTAAAATCAATTAATGTATTAAATGATTTGATTTGCTACATTTTTCTATTTTCAATATAATTTTAAAAAAAAAAAGAAAAAAAGAAAAAAAGGGGAGAGAGTTAATCTTTTCAATGCTTTTAGTAAAATAATATGAGTAACAATATAAAATTAGTTTTAATTGCTCTTTCTTTACCCTTACACATCATTGCCCTTTCCTATTACTTCAAGTTGCATTTGGTTACACCAAACATCATCAAATTTTGTTAAATTTCATTATTAATTAATCTAATTTGGGGTGGAATATCATGAAATTGGCACAACCCAGTACAACCTTTATTAAAAATCTACTAGTAGTATGTAGATTATGCTAAACACTGTAGCTATGCCTCATGCTTCAAAGGGGTGAATGCTACACCTACACATTATTTAAAATACTTGCACACAAAGTTGCACTAACTATTAGTCGTACCATGGAACTTATGAAGAGAGTGATCAATTAAAAATTAAAGCATGCAACAAATGTATCAAAAAATCAATTAGATTCATGCTAGGAAGGTTGACCATTAATACTATTTTCCTACTTAGTTGATGGACAAATATAAGTAGAGGAGGATCTCCACAATCTTATTGAATTAGACAAAGCATGCGACAAAGGGTCCTAGGAGAGTTAATCTGGCGGGTGTTGGGAAAGAAAGGAGTTTCAAGAGGTTGTATTAACCTGATTAAGTATATGTGTGAGGGAGCTTGAACAAATATGAGGATCGCTAGAGGAATAAGCAAGTTTTCAGTTGTTATAGGCTTGCAGCAGGTGTCAACATTGACCACATATCTTTTTGCATTGGTTACAAATGCATTAACTAGCCATTTACAAGAAGAGGTCATCTGGCATATGCTATTTGCAGATGACATAATTCTGATTGACAAAACGAAGGGATAAGCACAAAGCTAGAATTATAGTGGGATGCTTTGAATCTAGGGGTTTTTAAATTATTCGAACTAAAACAGAGTACATTTTAGTAACAATAAGAGTAGAAACAAGGAATTAGTTAAGATTGGTAACCAATAAGTAGACCAAAATGACCGATCATTTTCAATATATGGGGTCAATGATTCGGGAGAGAAAAGCGATTCAGAAGGATGTTGCTCATAGAATTAAAGATGGGTGGATGTACTGGGGATGTACCTCGAGAGTAAGATGCGATCGTCATGTACCACTCAAATTGAAAGGGCATGTGGCTTAAATGATGATGTTAAGATGGATGAATGGCAAGGCAAGGATAGAACTAGAAATTGATGCATTTGTGGGAACAATTCTTATTCTATTTAATCATAAAAGTTTAATAAATCATTTAATTCCCACTTAGGTGAGAGCTTATTACAATAATCTAAATTCGCAGCATGAAACATAAATAAAACTAAACTAAAATGAAAGCACTGGTGACGTAATCCCACGTCACTCGTAATAATCTTCTTTAGGGAGATTATTGCCAATATCTTCTACATGTGCATCAACTGCATCTATATAGTTGGATAGGGTCAACTACCTACCCATAGTGAAGGTTAACCTTCAAAATTAACAACAATTCAAGTAATTCACCACGATGAGACAATATAAAGGTTTAGATACATCTCGCATTCCAATACTACGAGTGGTATCAGCATGTGCAACCAATCTACACGAATACATACCTAACATAGTATGTGCAGCTCATCATACATAGTGACCACCACATTATGGAATATAATTCATAAAAGCCTTGCTCGCTCCGCATCCCATAACTACCAAGATTCGTTGGCATGTCTGACACTAATGTGGATTTATATGAACACTTTGAAATGGCACAACTCATAGATTGGAAGAAATTGCGTATACAATTTGTTCATGGAGCTACTCATTGCGACATCCAACCTCGGGAAGTGATGTATCACATCTAGCGAAATTACGTACATCGATGTGTGTACCATTAACCAGATCTAAGGATTAATGCATCGACCAAGAGGTTCACTACCCAAAGGACATTATGTCTACAATACATATACAAGTCACTAGTTGTCAATCTTTCAACACATCACTTTAATCAATAAAGAATTAAATCGAACCATAAGCGTTTGACCAAAAGGTTCACTACCTAGAGGACATTATGTCCATGATACATATACAAGTCACTAATTGTCAATCTTTCAACACATCACTTTCATCAATAAAGAATTAAATCGAACCATAAGAGTTTTCAGACTCCATGACAATAGTCTAGACACCCCAAAACTCTTATGGTTCGATTTAATTATTTATTAATGCAAGTAATGTGTTGAAAGATTGACAACTTGTACATGTATCGTGGACATAATGTCCTTTGTGAAGTGACCATCTTGGTCAACGCCTTTATCCTTAGATCCGGTTAGTGGTACACATATCGATGTATGTAATTTCGCTAGGCATGGTAGATCACTTCCTAGGATTAGATGTCGCAATTAGTAGCTCCATGAACAATCGTATAAGTAATTTCTTTCAATCCATGAGTTGTGTTGTCTTGAGGTTTTCATATAAATCCACGGCAGTGTCAAACATGCCGACAAATCTTAGTAGTTATGGGATACGGAGCGAGCCAAACTTTTATGAATTATATTTCATGATGCGGTGGTCACCATGTATTATGAGTCGCACACACTATGCTAGGCATACATTCGTGTAGATTGGTTGCACATACCGATACCACTCGTAGTGTTGGAATGCGAGACGTTTACCGTGTTTGGATGGGAGTGAATAGGAGTTGAATCACATGTGTGCGAATACAGACTTCAGCCAAATTTTTGAACCGACGGTAGAGTATTGTTAGTGGGTTCTGTTGCTGTCAATACTTCGTATTCATTGTGCTGTATTCGGCAGCGGATGAAAGTTTGAAATTTGTACGATTACAAGATATCTGGTACCTATGCAGTGTAAGATCGGAACCGTTCACTTAGTACATTTCAAGGTGAAAATCATCTGGGCTAGAAATCAGAAAGTTCCATACATCAAACAGGCCACCCGACCCAATTAAGATTGTACAATACGCAGACATAATACGTCCTATCCAAACATTGATCTGTATAACATATTGTATACTATGCCAAACAATACCTCCTATCCAAACATTGATTAGTATTTGATTGATTTGGATGTATTCTGAAAACCGTCCAGTGTATACATGAACAGTACCCAAATACAATACTATACGTGAATCCAAACAGGCCCTTAGATGGTTTGGTCGAATGCATTTGAGGGAACTTAGAAGTACATCAATAAGTAATAAGATAAAAGGAAAGTAAACATAGATTGTTTTGGTTGCGTGCAATGGAGACCAAGAACCACACCTATTAGGTTGGTACAAGTTTGATGAAGGCCCATGGCCAACCATAAGGACCAGCGTCTGCTAATTTTGGATTGTTTATAGATTTGGGACCTAAATGCCAACAACTACAGTTTACTATTTGTGTGAGATATGGTGGCGATGTGATGGAAGATATGAGGCTAATGTAAAGAAGTCATTAAAGATTTTGAGGATTATTTCTTAAGTTTTCTTTTATTATTATTAGGCTTTTACCATCTTATACAGATTATATTGAATTGAAATCAACTATGATTGTTTGAAATCAATTTCTTAATTAGGGAATCCTCACTTGAGATTTATTTAGGGTCTATATCAGGGGGTTCTAGGCAGTAAGCATTCTAAATTTTCCAAGTGTAAGTTTTTTTTAATAGGTATTATGAGAAGAAGTTTGATATCAATGAAGCTACTTCTCCTTATTATGAGTGTAATATTGTCCATTTCTTTGCAATTTAAGTTTCAAGATCTCGTTGACTTGATAACCAAGTTGCACCAAAATTGAAGGCTCTAAAAGGGCAAGGGGAAGGTCCAAAAGGATGTGCATAGAGGTCCTAAGAAGAAACTCGATGACCTATGGCCCAACTGAAGGTCTGTCCATTGATAGAGTGGAACAAGATTCAAGTAGTCAACAAAAGGATTCAAGTAGTCAAACCCAAATAATTAGGATAAGGCTTAGATGATGGCATTTTTTTTTTTTTTTGAAAGATGAAGGGCTTAGATGATGGTGGCGAGGGTAGGTATTGTTTAGCCATGTGCAACAAAGACCAAGAACTAAACGGGTTAAAAGAAATGAGTTGGTTCAAGTTGAAGGCTTTAAAAGAGCAAGGGAAGGTGCGAACGGCTGTGGGTTTACTTAGTAAGAAAAGACTAGAGGACTATGGTTCAATTGAGGATATGGTCTGTGATAGAGTGCAAGGCAGAACATGATTCGCATAGCTGATGCCAATTAGTTAATGCTTAGGCCGCAATGATGATGAAAAGATAGGCAAGACACATGTTCTATTAGGTAGCCATACCATGTCAAGTCCTTTATCCATTCCTTATTTTTAAGAAGAGCAACCATTCTCTTAGGGATCGTTTGGATGCATGTATAGTGCTTATGTTGTAAAGGGATTACAGGTAATCAGATTACAGGGGCTATTTGGATGCATGTATTTGCCTGTAAAGGTTTTACAGGCTATAAACAGATTACAACCTATAGTTGTAATCTTAAACCTGGCAAAAAGCCATGTTTCAGATTACATGTAAAGTCTTTACAGCTAAAAAGGCATTATACATAGTGGAACACAATGGTTGATATACACTCATGATATGTGGGGCCCACCATAATAGTATGGTACGTCCAATCTATCCATCATGTGCTTCCCTTGATGCTCTCCTATGGCCCTAGAAAAATAGCTCATTGATTATCAAATGGACTACATGAGGGAAGGATGAGACATTCACCATTAAAAACCCCCATATTGCATTTGGGGCCCACTGTGATGGGTGGAGGACATCCAATCCGTCTAGTGTGTGCATGTTTTAATGCTCTGTTAGGGCCCCTAATAAAAAATATAAAAAATAAAAATAAAATAAAGTGTTTATGTGATTTGCGGATTTTGGAAGGTTTATCACCCAAGCTCTATGGTATGAATGCCTACTTTATCCATTGTAAACACTTTACATGCTAGCCAAACCCACAATCTGTTCACCTGTAAACAGATAACCACTTAAAAGACAAAAGGAATGGCATGTAAACCATTTACACATGAAACTCTTTTCAGGTGTAATGCGTTTACAACTTAAAACTTTACAGGCATCCAAAACGGGTCTGTTAGTTGTTTTCGGGAAGTTCCGATAATAATATTAATAGGAAACTATTGTATGTAACTGATATATTGCGTCTAACTTATATATACATACGGAGAATAATCCTTGTATATGGACCAAGCCGTGTTGATTTTAAATGAAAAAACAGAAACGCTCATGTTTCCACGTTTGACAATTCTTTTTGGGTGAGAAGCTTATCCAGTAGCGGTTCTTCTTATCATTCTTGCGTGTGATTCCTGCATATGCAACTTTTTAGTAAACAATGTTCTTCAAATCTGGTACATATCTCAATCAGACCTCAAAACCAGAGCTGGACCGCACTCTATCCACACTCGTGCGGGGACCCCTGACAACCGAGGGGAGGGATGCATGCTGAATGCATCCGAAGACTACATCTCTGTGTAGTCCTGCGGACTATCGAATGATAACTCCCGAAGTGAAGGAAAAAATAACTCAGAAACCCTAGAAATGAAAAACAAGCACAGAAACCAAACGGAGGAAGAAGAGATGGAAAAAGCGATGTAGAGATACAGAGAGAGAGACTAACATCGTTGGGGCCCGGGCCCGCCATCAGAGATCAGGGAATCGAACTCCTTGGCAGCGAATCGGTCATTGCGTTCAGCTTCCGTCTCTTCGCGGAATCCCCTGCCTTTGGTCTTCTTTGGAGCAGCGAAGCTTCCGCTTCCTCCTCCGCCTCCTCCTGTAATGGCAGATTTGATCCTGGGGAGTGGAGGATGAGGAGGAGACGATCCTTCGGCTTCAATGGCGCCGTCCTCGTCCATGAGATCATCCTCCTCCGGCTCGAAATCAACAGCTTCTACTTCACCTGCGGCATTCGCCATCTCTCCTCTCTCTTTCTCTCTCTCTCTGCTCTTCTTCTCTACTCTTTTCCCCCCGCCGCAAATCGAGATGAACGTTTATTCACAGGAGCGCTTTAAGACGGGTTTTTGCTGGTGACGAGCGTACGCGAAAAACCTTGCCAGAATATTCGTGCGCTGAGAAGCTACGTGGAGCCACCACGATGTTTGTGAGAAATCCACGCCGTCCATCCGTTTAGCGAGATCTTTTTGATCAAAAATCATGCGTATCCAAGACTCAAGTTGGCCACACGAAAGGAAAGATTGGGAAAATAAATGCCTACTGTTGAAACATTCCTGGGCTCCACCATCATCTTCATACGCCATCTAAACCGTTTATAAAGTCATTCCCATTGCGATGAACTGAAAAAATAACAACCCTTGACCTGAAACAAAACTTCTGTGGCCATATGAAATTTCGACGGTGGTCATTCAATCACTTTCCTTTCATGTGGCACACGTGAGTTTTGTTTTAGATCACGTGTACGGTTGGATTTCTCACAAACATCACCACGGTGGGCCATTTAACTTCCCGGCACAGGTACTTGCTGTTAAAGTCATTAGCGCGAAGGTCTCTACTCGTATATCAGTGGCAGACTCACAAAAGTTTCAACCGAAAGGTCTTCGGTACAAGTATCAATTGCGGGCGGTGAGTGTGTCGGAAAAAACAGCTTTTGCGGGAATTCCGCGTCCAACATTGGCCACCTGGCTATTGTCCAATGCCTGTGGGCCCCACCGTAATATGTGTTTTATTCACGCCATCCATGCACTTTTCCATATTAGTTTAAGACACGGGTCCAAAAATTAAACAGATCCGAATCTTACGTGGGCTACACCCTAAAAAAAATAGTATGGATTAGAGTGGTATGCGAACCAAGTTATCTGGGTTAACTGGCTTGACTTGGCTCAAAAAAGCCCTATTCGAATCGGTTTGAAATTGAGTTTGACTTGAGTCGAGCTGATTTTTGGTGATAAAAAAAATTAGAACCGAGTTTGAGCTTGTCCGAGCTTAAGTTGAATGAATTCGATGACTTAGTTATTTTGATATTGATGTTGCTTACCAAGTATTTGATGAAATGACTCAATGAAGCGTTGTTTTGGGTGCATACATTCTTCAGGGCATTGGCCAGTGACAAGGAAGGTACAGATAAGAGACAAATCACTATAAAAAATAAAAAATTTACACAATAAAGCTACCCTTGTATTTTGATTTTGATGTTACCTAATGAGTGTTCGATGAGATACATGTAAACTGTTGTTGTTGTTGTTTTGCATACTTTGAGAAATTGAAAGTGCACGCACTCTGTGTTTAGGAAAATGCTACACGAGCTTGAACTTAGCTCGAATTGACCTGAGTTGCTATAAACACCCCACCCAAGCTAGCAACTTGATAAAGTGTGGATGATCCTTAGGAAGTAAACCTAAACCCTAAATCCTACTTAAAACCTTAGCCATTTTTAAGCCTAACCCAAACCCTAGCTAAACCCGAGCCATTATCCTAAGCCCTAGTTGAACCTGATTCATTATCCTAAACCCTAGCAGAACTCGAGCCAATATCCCAAACCCTAGCTGAACCCAACCTATTGCCTAAGCTCGAGCCCTATTTGAGCCACCCTCAAGCCAAATCTCCAAAAAGGGGCCTTTAGCCACTCTCCAGGCCCCAATAAGCTATCGGCTAAACCAAAGAAGCAAACAAGAGAGAGGTAGTAATCGGATTACCATCGGTAATTCAATTACCACCCAGCTGAATTTCGAACAAGTACAGTTAGGGGCGGTAATCTAATTACTGTTGCCTCTCGAAAAATGTGCCCACAAGCTATAGTTGTTGCACCCCCTCAAAAGTCAACTATATAGACCTATTTGACCCTATAATTTCTCATATTTATCATTTTACCAAGCTCTTCAAACTTATAAGAAAGTGTCATGTGGCATCTCTCTTTCCTCCATCAATCCTAAGTTGTCACATCATCATTTACCCTCCATAATCTTTATAATTACCATAAAACCATCTCAAAGGCTATAAATACCTCTATATTCTTTTCATTAGAAAAAAAAAAAAAAAAAAAAACCAACCATCAACCAACAAAGAGAAGGACAGTGAGGGGGAGAGAGAGAGAGACAGAGAGGAAGTGTTTGAGTTCTCAAGCTCCCGTCTTTTTCACCCCCCTTCTAGCCGTATCCAGCCATCTCTTAGCCTCTCAATCCCACTTAGATCAATCCTCCAACCATGATGCACATAAACCTCCAAACTATGTCAAGTACAAGTCAAAGATTGTGCCATTACCACTAGCATTTATACTTCATCAATCGCATCATTACTTCCCTTCTCAACTTCCCTGCTTTCTTAGGTCGTTATTGAATATACGCTCCATGACTTGCTAGAACTCTGGACCCTGTCACATCAGAAACTCATGGTAGCCTAGTCCTCCTACATAACATTCTAGCATTATCACATCCCCTCTTAACCCCTTTTCTCCTTTAGATGTTATTTGGACGTATGCTTCGTAATTTGCTGGAATTTCAGACCCTGTCACATCATAAATCCAAGCCTGCCTAGTCTCATTTTAATACTCCGCGTATTATCATTTTGTCCCATAAGATCAGTTTACTACACGAAGCAGAGACTGTACGCCTATACAGGCAGAGATGGTGCCCAACACCTTCCCTCTCTGTAATTAAGGTCTCTTACTTAGAATCCCAAGTCGTAGATCATAAGTTAACTTAAAGCAAGAGCGTTTTCAGATTCCATGACTTTTACAGATTCTGTGGGTTCTGATCGACTGCGGGATTTTGAGCCAATTGACTAGTTGCGACTCGGAGTCTATAACGTCATCAATCCAAATTAGCCCATACAACCCCAAAACAAATATAAATCAACGTAGGCGCCGATTTTCAACGTTCATAGCTGCTGATCGAACTAAACCAATTTGGCCAATTAGGCTTTAGGACCGAGCCGAGTTTGAGCGGGAGTCAGCTAGTGGCTGAGCCGAGTTGAGCTATGTCAAGCTTGACTCGTGTACAACTCTAATGGGGGATTAAACGCTTAATGTTGAAAACTTTTTCATAGCAGAGAAGTTTTGGATTAAGTTGATATTTATGTTTTTGTCTGTGTGCCTCAGTCAGTAAGTTAGATGGTAAATAAACATTTTAGTGAGCCTTGTAAAGTTTTTCATGATAGACGTTCGATTAATATTGTTTACTTGTAGTGTGATCCACCTAAGATTTGCATCTTTCTTGTTTTGGGGCTCATGCTTAAAATGAGCTAACAAAAAGGATATACGACATCGATAAAATACATACATCGTGGTGGGGTCCATGGAGAACGAATTGATGGTTCACACCACGAATAATATTTTAAGACTATACATTATCATTAATTTGAATAGAGGCCTAACATGTTGTTAATATGTAATCCAGGCCATTCAAAACCTTCATCTTTCTTGGATGAATGGTCAAGCCCAAAGTCAATTAGTGAAACTAATGTGAGACCTCATTGTGAATGAAGGGTGGGTTCCCTCTCATCTTAATGCATGTGTTGTGGCCCACCTAAGTATTGGATCGGATATTATTTTACGATATCTAAGCCTAACATGAGCTGGCCAATATGATGGATGGGTTAGTTGTCCTACATATGAACCTCTTTTTGTTAGTTGTAGTCCACGTTGTAGGTAGGCTGCACGGGGGAACCACGTGATGTCGAATACATCTATCATCAAGTGATCCTAGTTGTGTATACATTAATGGCCTGCATATTTGCACGATATACACAGTCTCATTTTAGGTAGTAGAAAGTGTTGTTTGTTAATTCTTACCACTGATAGAGCATGCCTGAAAAAATTTTATTTGGTTAGAAGTTCTAGGCCATCAATATTAGAAATTATTATATCGAGTTTAGATTTAATGTTTTATTTTTATCTTAATTATTTATTCATATGGATACAAATATCCATATCCAAATTTTAGTTGTTCATCACAAATATGATCTTAATTTCAACAGTTCGAGTATAAACAACAATACTAATATTATTATTCGACTGGCACTGGTGGATGTTCTTACTCAAGATTAGAGTCATAATATAGTCAAGATCAGTTATCATCTGGTCTCGTTAACCTATTATTTCTCTCTAGCATTGGATATTATAGACATGTAATGCATGTTTATTTGTTTGCCTCCAAGTGAAGAGGTTTGTATGTGATATCCTATGAATACAGGGTCAATCCCATAGGGAGATGGTTTATGACAATGAGAAAATCAAATGGAAAACTAAGTAATGGAAACTAAACAGATAAAATGATTTTGAAAGTTTTGAAGATATGAAATTCAATTGAATTAAAACAACACTCAAGGTTCAAAGTTTCACACATAGGTTAATGATCAATAAATTATGATGACTTGATAACACGATTAGGATCCAAGTACTATGGTCAGCCTAATCGAAAAATAAAATATTTTTAATATTTTTAATAAATGATATAAAAGATTAGAAAATCATGAATTAACACCATTAACATATATTCTCAAGCGCCAATGATTTTAAGTATTCAATATTTATGAGATAATGAATCAAATAATATAGCAGGTTAAGAACATCTCTCACCTTAGAAATCTAATTGATCCAAGGTAAGCCTATCCATCAATATGAATCTCACTTGAGGATAAAAAATTTAAACCTAAATAATTGATAACACGCATACACCACTCATCTCATTATTAAAAATAATCAATTATCATAATTTATCAAATCATTAAACCAATGTGCTTCCCTTCTATCTTGGGTTAGAGGGAACTAAAAAAATATAACTAAATTACAAAATATAAAAACAACAAGAAAGTAAGAAAATAAATTAATAAAGATCTAAAAAGAATTTGTAAAGATATAAAAACCTATAAAAAATCCTAGATCTTGTCCTCGAATGTTCTAAATGATGATTAGGAATGCCATGGGAAACCCTATTTATAAGTGGAGAACTCCCTCTTCAAATCGACTTAAAAAATTCGGATACCGTTTCAAATTTTCTCACTCCACGTAGGTTCCGCATAAACCATTTGATGATATCGAATTGCTTTCAATGTCATCTAAGACTGGCTTTAATGTCATCGAATTAGTTTTAATGTCATCGAAGACTGTATTTAATTTTTCTAGTAATCAAACTTGATTTTTCCGTAAATTTTCGATGTCATCGAAACTAATTCAATATCATTTAAGCTCAGATCTTGCAAATTTTTACAGTTCATTTCTTTTCCATTTGGTTTTCTTGACTCTTGGGGTCTTGAAATCTTCAATCTTGGTCTATAAAGGTCTATTCTTTGCTTTGATAATTTTTGAATATCAAATCTATACTTTTAACATTCTTTTCAATATAAGCTCTTAAATTCACATTGCAATACAAACATGTATAAAATATACTATCAAGCATTATCATGTTCATAAAATCAAGATATAAATAACGAAAAATATGCAATATTTAAGTCTCAACACTTCCCCCCTCCTTCTAAACCAGCATTTTGCTAGTCCTGAGTAAAATAAGTGAAGAAAATTTTCAAATAACAATAAGAATAAAAACTAATTGTAGAAACAAAATTAAAACGAAAACAAAAATTCTAACTACACCACTTTCGCAAGTAATCTCGATTGCATTTAGCATATGTAACAAGCCTTTAAACCCTTAAGGCTTCTTCTAGTGGACAAGTTATAGTCTTGTGAGGATTTTCAGAAATATTACCCTCAAACATTGAAAACACAAAAACTAGTTCAAAACTTAGAAATTTATGCAATTATGCCCCTATTCATCATATGAATTTCAAAACAAAGCAACATTTGTCTTAAATTCGAAGTTAGTTAGAATCCCAATTTCATAGCCTATTATATCCTTGAGTTTAAAGACCTAATCAAATTTTAAAATAGTTATGATCCAATATACTTAAGTGCTTAGTAACACCAGTTTAACTTTTAGAAATACGCATGTTCTTTATCCTAATTCCTTCCAATCATCCCATGAATATGAAATCTCTAGTTATCTCATTTCTTTTATGCATTTTCTTCTTTTATCATCACATCCTCATTATTATAGACCACCCTTAGATGAAGATTCCCATCGGGTCTGCTTCATAACCTAAGGTATCGTAATTGTAATGGTAACAACACTAGATATTTAGGATCTATTACTCCGGATTACTGACATGATTGTTATGATTATTACATTTATGCTCTATAATAAAATTTTCTTTTTTGTCACTTTTTTCTCTAATATTATCTATTTTAAGCATATGTCAATGGTACTAGTTCATTTAACATTGTTTGAATCAAAATTTGTTATTGTAATTCACATGTCATATTCATCACTTAGTTAGCTAGGATGTATTGTGAATTCAGTACATCAAATTACAATTTGCTCTCAACTAGTGATTAAGTAATCGAACTCAGGTCTATAATTTTTAGTTATCAAAATTCTGACTAATATCAACCTAGACTAAGTATTAACATTGCCTTTGAAATTCTCATAATATCATGTTCACATTCTTGTATAAAAATTTTGAATTTTTTGAATTTTTTTCTCATGAACCAATATATATATATATATATATATATATATATATATATATATATATATATATATATATATATATATATATATATATATATATTTCTTTTTAAAAAAGACTCTATTAGACTCTACCATTCCTAAAATTATACTCACATGGATGACTATCCACACCCCCAACCTAAAGTTTACATTGTCCCTAATGTAATGATACATGTAATGCAAAAAAAAATGAGAACAATAAAAATCAAAGAAAGATGGATAATATCTGCCATGAATAACTCACCTACAAGGTGACCTAAAAAAAAAAAATTATACAAATCCTACACACATGCTCCGTCAGACTAGTAGCATCAATCCAAATAGTCAGTCTCATGAAGAGAGATAGACTCCTCTCCTAAATAAAAGTTTTCCATATAAGGCTTCAATCTTTGACCATTAACCCTGTACACATTGTCATTAAATGGATTCTTTATTTCAACAGTCCCATGAGTATAAACATTCTTCACAATGAAGGTGCTTGTCCATCTTGATCTTAATTATTCCAAAAAGAACAGGAGACAAGACTTGTATAATAGGACCTTTTGTTGAGTTTCAAAATTCTTCTTCAGGATGTTTTTGTCATGGAAAACTTCAGTTCTCTCTTTATATATTTTAGAGTTTTCGTAGCAGTCTCTTTTTAGTTTTTCTAATTCATTCAACTCTAATTTTCTTTGTCTACTTTTTTAGTCCATTTCAAAGTTTAACTTTTTTATTGTTTAGTATGCTCTAGATTCCAATTCTATATGCAAGTGGCAAGCCTTCCCATACACCAATCTGTATGAGAATATTTTAATTGGGATCTTGTACGCAGTCCTATAAGCCCATAAAGCATCGGATAATCTGAGGGATCAATCCTTCCTATTTAGCCTTATAGGTTTCTCCAAAATGTGTTTGATTTCCCAATTAGAAATCTCAGCTTGCCCACTTGTTTGTGGGTGGTATGGGGTGCTTACTTTATGATTGATGCCATGTTTCTTCATCAAAGCCTTAAATGTCTTACTGCAAAAGTGAGACCCGCCATCACTAATGATGGCATTTGGAGTTCCAAATTTAGAAAAAATATTTTTCTTGAGAAATTGTATGGCAACTTTGTTATCATTAATCCTACTTGGAACTGCCTCAATCCACTTGGAAACATAGTTCACAGCAACCAATATATAAAAAAATTCAAAATAAGATGAAAATGGACCCATAAAATTAATACCTTAATGATAAAAAATTTTCAATGGTAAAATACGGGATAAAGGCATCATATTGCACCGAGACACTCTTCTCAACCTTTGACATCTATCACAAGCAACACACAAAGCGTGAGTTTCTTTAAACATAGTCGGCCAGTAAAACCCAAACTGTAGAATTTTTGCAGTAGTTTTCTTAGTAGAAAAATAGCCACCACATGCTTCCACGTGGCAAAAGGAAATAACGTTTTAAACTTCATCTTGTAATACATGACTTCTAAAAATCTGATTAATCCCATATTTATATAAATATGGGTCATCCTAGTAGAAGTTCTTAACATTGGTTTTAAAATGCTTCTTATCTTGTGACTTCCAATGATATGACATTTTTTCTATTACATGATAGTTCATTATATCTGCATACCAAGACAGTTTGGAGATCGTAAATAATTGTTTATCAAAGAAAGTGACCTAGATATGCATCTCCTTAGTGGAATCATCTAATATCAATCTGTAAAGGTGATCGACCACTGCATTTTCTACTTCTTTCTTATCTTTTATTTGTAAGTCAAATTCTTAAAGTAGGAGGACCATCTCAAAAGTCTTAGCTTTGCATCCTTCTTAAATAGAAAATATTTCAAAGCCGAATGGTTCGTGAAAATGACCTCTTTGGATCTCAGTAAGTAGGACCTAAACTTATCCAAAGCAAAAACTACTCCACTCCTTTTCAATTATTAAGTAGTTCATTTGGGCCGAGTTTAGAGTTTTACTTGTATAATGAATGACATAAGGCCGTTTATCTTTCCTTTGGCCCAAAATAGCCCTTATGACATAATCACCTGCATCACACATTAATTCAAATAAAAGTGTCTAATCTGGTCGACGCATGATAGGTGTAATGGTAAGGGATGATTTAATTTCATTAAAGACACTTGCACACTTATCTGTCCACTTAAATGGGATATCCTTTTGAAGATGTAACGTCTCGAAAAAATTCATACAAAGACCCGAATACCACCTCAGGTAAAATCCTTAAGGATCAAATTATGTAGAAATTAGATAAAAATTAATTAAGTAATAAAATGAATTAACTAGTAGATTAACTTGAATCACTTTATATATGAACTGTAAGACCCAAAACCTTTAGAATTGCTAACCTAACATTACCTAAAAACATAAGATCAATCTCAAAACCCGATTGCTCTCGAGAGCACATTGAAATTCCGCATCGGACTTGGATCGCGCATCAAAAGTCCAATAAATGCGAAACTATATGGTTATGACCGCCTTACTGGTGTTGATAAGCAACACGGGTATTAAGTCCAAATAGTATCCAGAAACGTACAACTTGAACACAAAGCAAAGTGTGTGAGAAACATGAATATCTTTAGAAAATGAACTCAAATTTAAGTGAATTGGGTCGTTCGCTTCTAGGATAAATTTAAGGTTTCAAACCGTAAGATTCTGACCCAACTACACCCTTGGATCAGAAAAATTTTCCTACACACGACAGTGTACTTATGGCCCTGATCGAGTGACGATGGCCGTTAAATTGAACTGGTCCTTCATGGTCGATCTACAAATCTGATCGGACTAAAACTTTAACCTGGCATAGATCCATTGTCAGAGAACTTTCTTCAGACCGTAGGTGAGAAATGGACCTCCAGATAAGCTCCGTTGGCCCGAAACAGATGACTTTTGGCTATAACCTAAGTATACCATGGCCCCGGGGCCATTGACATCAATTCTTGGCCTATATAAGGGCCTTAACCCACCCCTCTCTCATTCCATACGAATTTCCTAAACCCTAGGAGAGAAAAAAGGAGGAAAGAGTGAGGAGAAGAGGAAAGAGAAATAGTTGTTGGGATTCATTCCCACCATTTGACGGGCCAAATCATCTCTCCCGTGTCGCTACACCGTTGAATCTGAATCCTTTTTGGGTAAGAAATCCTAACCCTAATTTGTTTTAGGGATCCAAATAGAAGAATCAGTGAAATAGCTAACTTATGTCATGATTCAGGTAGCCGTTTTGCTGTAAATGGAGACGTAGTGAACAAACTGAGTTCGATACAAGTATATCGATGAAAGGTGCAGACTACAAATATTTAGGTTATGGTTTTCAAAGCTTTCAATGTCAATTAATGATTTATGACTGACTTCATTGTGGTCATATGTGCTTAGACGCGATGTTTTTCTTGTATTACATATATATATATATATATATATATGAACTATGTTGAATATAATGTATTCCATGTGTTTGTTGAAATGTCTAAATGAATATGGAATTATGATTTGTGTTTGTCATGATGTTTAATTGAGAATACATGATCGTTATATGCGTAACAACTCCTTTATAAAAGGATTTACCATAATATATGTTATAATAAATTCATTACATATATGTTTGAAATGTATGGTCTAAGTGCTTGATGAAATGACTGTATGGGTGATTGTTTGATGACATACATTTATTAATGGTGTTGAGATGAGATTCTCAACTACCTTAGCTATATGAATAGATTCCTTCATGTAATTTACATTCGACTACGTGATTCATATATGGAATGCCTATGTTTGACAACACGTGCACTATGTGTTTGTTAAAATGCTCAAATGAGATTTATATTTGAATTAGTTGTCACATGTTGTTTTGACTATCACTTGTGAATGCCTATTATGCTTGAATATGATTGGGACTACTACGTAGTTCAGACAATCAGTAATGGTTCTCGAATTAGTAGTCGAGGTCATTTCGCCACACAAGACCGTTCGATGAATCCGATTCGCACGCTGGTTGTCGAAGTGGTTAGGCCATGCGGAGTGCTTACGTGCTCCATGTTGATCTATTCAACGTACGCTCGTACCAGTTGAACTTGTTAAGTAACCCGATTGGCTTAATGTGTGTTTACCATGTATGGACGCTACTGCTTAAATCCAAGGCACCACTTACCAATGTAAAGCCCGTTTCAACCTTGGTAAGGCACCACTTACCAATGTAAAGCCCGTTTCAACCTTGGTACCACGATCCGCTAAGACTCATGAGCCGGGCATGGTGGTATGAGACATCGTGATCGAGCTGTCGACTTACGCTGGGGTGACGAGCCTCTCTGTAGTGTCCAGTGAGAAAACTAAACTCATGAGCCGAATACGGTGGTATGAGACACTGTATTCGAGCTGTCAGCCTATGCTGAGGTGACGAGTCTTTCTCGTACTGACCTCAAGTATAAACTAGGCCTATGCCAAGGTGACGAGCTTCCCATAACAACCTGAACTTGCCTGTCCACTGCTTTTCAATTAGGGGTGGCATTGCCCTATAACTTGCCTATCGTATGTGATTAATTAGGATATACGACCCCAGATGAATCATTGTTTGGATAAATGATATAAAGGAGGTACATTAGCTTCCCGAACTTGCTGTATGAATAAACCTAATAAAGTATTGGCTAACACGACTATGCATCACATTGCATGTGCTTTGGCGAGGAAGTGCATATTTAAGGAGTTTGTCATGCATGATCGTGAGATGATGTCACTGAGGGAGTGCAGGCGAGGGCATGTATCATTATGGCATGTCATTCCTGCATTAACAAGAGTACTTAGGATATGAGTGTTGTACTGCTTTATCATTACTACTTGACCAAATTGATAACATGTTAACCTTTGCTTTATAGCTCCATTGAGTTGATCACTCACTCTCACTCTGTGATGGTGTTTTAAAACACCAACCAGACTCTATTTTAGCTACAGATGATGACGATGCTTACGAGGCAGAGCCTGACTTTTATGATGACGAGGAGAAGTTCTCCTACATGCAACTCTCCGGCGGGTCTATGTAAACCTTGAGTTGCGTCGACGGGGGTTACAGGGATATGGATTAGATGCTATTACCTTACATTATTTTGTGAATTTTAGAACTATACATGTAATTATTTAACCTAGCGACATGTTCATACTCTGGGGACTTACAATCACTTATATGTTTTATATATCTATCATAGTCTTTTGTTTATGTAATCTAATTCTCTCTGGAGTATGATATGCTAATTTAGTGTAATCCCATTCATGTTTAATGCACTAATGCAGATAATATTTAATTATCATTATCTATGTGCATAAGTGATGCATTGGAACTCGGAAGCCAAAATTTTGCTCGACCTCCGATTTTTGGGGCGTTAAAGAAGAAGATTTGTCAAGGGTCTAGTAATGACACTAAAGTCTTTGATGAATCTTCTATAGAAACCGGCGTGCCATAGAAGTGATCTAATATATCTAATAGTTCGAGGAATAAGTAGATTAATAATAATGTTCAATTTTGAGTAATCCACCTCGATTCCATTTTTGGAGATAACATTGCCTAAAACAATTCCCTTTTGAACCATGAAATGACACTTCTCTCAATTTAAGACAAGGTGTTTCTCTTCACACTTAGATAAAGATCTATTTTTCTCAATCTATAAAGATTTCTGTAGTCAACATGTCCAAGACTTTTATGTTATAGTTCTATTTCATCTGTTTGAACCATGTAACATGAAAAGTTAAAAGAGCATGACTCATTAATAATATAGCAATTTTCAGAAGTCCTACGACTATTTAATATCACACATCCTTTCTTATTTGTAATCTCACATCCGTGATAAGTAAATTTTACTCTATGTTTATTATCGCAAAATTGAGATATACTTAGAGATTGTGTTTAAGTCCTTCAACATATAAAGCATTCTCAAAAGGAGGAAGATTAGAGAGTCGAACAATACCTTGGCGTATAATTCTTTAGTTGCTTCCATCACCAAAGGTAACTGAACCATCATTCATTTCTTTAAAGTTGGTGAGTATCTCCTGTCACTTGTCATATGTCTTAAACATCCCCTGTCTAGGTACCATTTTGAATGGCTAGAATCTTTAAAGGCAGCATGGGCAACAAGATATGTAACTTTTGGAACCCATTTCATTAGGGTTCTAGGTTTAGGAGTTCCATAGGTTTTTTTTTTTTGTTTATAGGAGTTAGAATTTCTATCTATTACTTCCAATTTCATTTGAGTTAGATTTAAGAAGCTCTTTGAGTAAGTCCACTAATTTTCAACTAAAGGATGTTTATTATATCTTTGATTTATATAGCTAATGGCATTAGAATTAATCTTATAAGCTTGAAAAGATTTTGCATTTTTGAAATCATTTTGGTTATAATTTCTCAAATTCTTACCTTTTCAGTTTGAGGATTCATCTGTTAGTGTGCGACCCATAATTTTTATGGTGAGGTCCACCGTTGTGTGGAGTGTAGCCCATGACAGTGAGGCCCACAGTGTCCTCAAGTGCGGCCCACCAATGCCTTGTGTGGTGAGACCCACCTAATGCTAACATGCAGCCCACCAGCTATGGCGCGGTCCACTACACATTTGTCGCGAGGCCCACTGCACGTTTGAATATAGTGTGGCCCACCTAATTCTTAGAGTGTGAGGCCAACCAACGTTCGTAGGATAGTCCACCCACAGCTTGCTGTAATTGGCCCAGTTCTGGACTGATTTCTGCCCCAGTTCTGGGCTGATCTTTTTAGTTCGGTCCAGGCCCACTCAAACCTCCTTGCATCTGCAGCATGGCCGACCGATGCGTGGTTTCAGTACCATTACAACCCTCATCAGAGGCCTGCTCGAAGTCGGGTTTGTGGGTCTACCCACGCAATTGGAACAACGATTTTCTGCCCGTTGCATAGCCATGGCGGAGGCTGGAACCGGACCCCATTTTTCGGCCCAAATCATGGCTGCTCTCTGCGTTGCATCGATGCTCAGACAGAGCCACACTTGGTCCTTTCTTTGGCCTTTTGGATGGGCCCGATAACTGGCCGTTGCTTACTTGGGTTGAGGCCTGATGAAGATCCTTTCCTAGCTCCCATTTCAGTCGGATGGAAAGCCTGATATTAGTCCGTTTTGGTTCCCATCACAGCTATTGTTTGGGTCTAAATCGGAGCCTCAACTCGTCCTGTCTCTCGGCCCAACCCACAGCCATCATGAAGGTTGGTTTGGGGCCGGATTTGCAGCCGTTAATAAGCCTGGATTTAGTCCGAACTATGGCCATTGTTTGGCCTAATTCTAGCCCAAAACAGGGCCTCCGTTTTACTAGATTTCGGCTCGAAGTCTAGCCATTGTTTGGCATAGTTCCAGTCCGGAATGCAGCCATTAATTGTCTTTATTTTAGTCCAACATGCCACTTCTATTTTGGCCTTGTTTAGGTCCAGAACATGGCCACCGTTTGGCACGGTCTTGGCCTAACATACAGCTATTGCTGGCCCAGATTTAATCCACATCTAGACCCTATTTGAGAGCTACTTCCAGCTCCTAACAAGGCCTGACCCAAAGTTGTTTTCCCTTCCATGGAATATGGCAAATGCCCAGCCCAAACACAGCCATGGCAAAGGCTGGTTTTGGCCTGCTTGTGCCTACTACCACTCCAACAGCTAGGTGCCGTTAGATAAGATGATAGAGTGAGGTACCTGACTCACTTTGGAGCTAGACAGTTTGACCTGGCCCAAGTCTCTCTTCCTCGCTTTCCTTCCACTTTCTCCTTCCTCCTTTCTCTCTTTGGTGGTGCAACTGTGGGTCCACACTGTTTCAAAAAATATTGATTTTTATAAAATATATTTTAATAATAAAATAATATAATATATAAAAGTTGTTTGAAAAAATACCTTTTGTGGGTTTTTGGGAATAGTCCCACATTGAAAAAAGAGGAGAAGAGAAAGTGCTTTATATGAAAAGTGTGGAGTATTATAATACTTACACACATGGTCCAAAGGAGATTGAAACTTGCGTGTTCCAGTGCATACGCTCGGGCTCGGGCTCGGTCTTGGTCTCGGACTCAGACTCGGACTCGGACTCGGTGCGAGGGCGGGGGCATGTGAGGCAGTGTGGCGCACTTCGCACGTGCGCATCGTGTCGCAGAGGGTCACTCCTTTCGCGAACTGGAGCGAGACAGGTGCGAGTCATGGTGCGACAAAGAGGCTAAGGCAGATAGGTGGCTGGACGAAAATTAGAGGACTGAATGAGAGTCCCTCTAATTATATAGTGATTGGAAATATAGCTGTTGCATAAAAGTGTAACAGGTATAACCTTTATTGCATAAACTGTTGCCAACAGCTAGAAAAACGGCTAGCCCAACAGCTATAAAACAGCTAGCCAGTTCTCTCACAACAGCCATAAAATGGCTAGTATCCAACAGCCATAAAACGACTAGTGGAATTTATGTCCCTGGACCATAACTCCCAGCCATCTTAAGCCTATAAAAAGAGGCCCTGGATGAGTTTCCAATCCATCTCACAACACTCCAGCAATCTCAACACGAATTACAGTTTCTCTCCTACAGATCAAAACATCAGCAGTAAAATAAGTGAATCAGAACCATTGCTTGAAGAATTGACCAAAGGTGTGGTTTAAGAACGGTTCAACTGAACCAAGGGGCAGAAGAATCTGACCAGTGCAGTGGTCTCAAATCACAAAATCTTCTCTTCTTTTTTCTTTGGGATTTTTCTTTTTTTCTTTTGTTGTAATTCTGCCAGATAGTGTGTATAAGAGTTCCATTTGGTGGGCCTTCGTGTTTGCTGAACGCAGACCCACACCAGGCTCGTCGTATCCTAGAAGCAATTTGTCTGTAACCTATCAGCATACTCAGTTCACCTGAGTAGGGGCAAATTACGCTTTAAGGACAGCGTTTTCAAACGTGCTTCAGCCTGTCCTTATTTCTAATTATTTTCGGTTTCCATATTATACAGAAATTACATTAATCTGTATAAATTTCCCAACAATCTTAAAGCGTAGTTTCCTAAGATGGAAGCCGATAGCATTTCATCTATTAAGTTGATGAATCAGGACTTGATACGTCTTGATCGGTTCGATGGAACCAATTTTACAAGATGACAAGACAAACTGAAATTTCTCCTGACGGCACTGAAGATCTACTACATACTAGATCTAAATCTGCAAGCGCTGCCTGAAGCAACAGACAAAGACACACCTGAGCAGGTGGCTGCCCGCGCTAAAAGAGCCGAAGATGAATTCTTTTGTCGTGAACACATTCTGAACGCACTCTTCGACCGCCTGTACGATCTGTACCAACAGACATCATCAACAAAGGAGATCTGGGCCGCACTGGAGTTCAAGTACAAGGCTAAAGAAGAAGGGACCAACAAAATTTTCATCGCCAGGTATTTTGACTTCAGCATGGTAGATAATAAACCACTGCTGCCCCAAATCCAAGAACTGTAGATAATAGTAAACAAAATCAAAGCGATCAAAATCGATCTTCCTGAATCATTCCAAGTCGGGGCTATAATCGCTAAATTGCTACCGATGTGGAAAGACTATAGAAAGAAGTTGCTGCATAAAACTGAGGACTACACATTGGAACAAATCAAGAAACACCTAAGGATTGAAGAAGAATCCCATAACCGTGACAAAAAGAATGATAACGGGAATGCCTCGTCCAAGGTACATGCAGTAGAAAACACCAATAACAAAAATCCCGAGAAGGATGATTCCCTTAAACCTAATAAAGGAAAATTCAAGAAAACCGTCCAAAAGAAGAACGAAAAGTTCAAAGGCCCATGCCATGTCTGTGGAAAAATCGGGCACTATGCTCGAGTATGCCGATATCGCAAATCTAAAAAAGAGGCAAGTGCAGTAGAAGAAGGCGATATCGTGGCTTTGATCACTGAAGTGAATACCATCCAAGGTAAAGTTACAGGCTGTTGGTATGATACTGCCGCTACAGTACATGTGTGCTACGACAAATCAGCCTTCAAAACCTATCAGGAATTGACCGATGGTCAAGAAGTCCAAATGGGTAATGAAGTCCGATCGAAGGTCGTCGGCAAAGGAACTGTCGAACTGATATTCACTTCTAAGAAGAAAGTGATTCTAACTAATGTACTGCACGTCCCAGACATGAGGCAAAACTTAACTTTTAGGGATCTTCTGGAAAAACCAGGTATAAGGGTGGTATACGGGTCAGAAAAACTGATTTTATCCAAGAATGAGAATTTTGTTGGAAAAGGATATGCTTGTAACGGGATGGTTAAGTTTTCTCTGAATGAAAGTAGCACTTCTGCCTATATGGTTGAATTTGCTGGACTGTGGCATGATAGACTAGCCCATATAGGGTATAGTACTTTGAAGTTCATGGCTAAGAATGGTTTGATCTCATACACAGATAATGAAACTGATAAATGTGAAGTGTGCATACAATCCAAAATGACGAAAAAACCTTTTCCAAGTGTTGAAAGATCGTCTCAAATTTTGGATCTTGTGCACAGTGATATCTATGAGTTAAACGGTATTTTTACTCGTGGAGATAAACGGTACTTTATAACCTTTATAGATGATTACTCTAGATATGTGTATGTTTATCTATTAAAGAGCAAAGATGAAACATTGAACATGTTTAAGATATATAAAGCAGAAGTAGAGAATCAACTAAGTAAGAAGATAAAAATTCTCCGTAGCGATAGAGGAGTAGAATACTTCACGAATAAATTCGATAACTTCTGTGAAGAACATGGACTGGTAGATCAATGTACAGCTCCATACACACCTCAACAAAACGGAATAGATGAAAGGAAGAATAGAACATTAGTATAAATAGTCAACTCAATGCTAATAAAAGCAAAGTTGCCACTAAATCTGTGGGGTGAGGCACTGCTTGCAGCATGCCATATAATAAACAGAATTCCGTCTAAAAAATATAAAAAATCTCCATACGAAACATGGAGAGGTAGAAAACCTAACCCAGGATATCTTAAAGTGTGAGGGTGTATTGCATACTGCAGAACCCCTGATCCAAAAAGAACTAAGTTAGGACAAAGATCTATTAAGTACGCCTTCGTAGGGTATGCACAAAATAGTAAAGCTTATAGACTTCTAGACATGAAGTCTAATACAATTATAAAATTAAGAGACGTTGAATTCTTTGAAAACTCACTATCCTTGGAGTCAAAGGATAATGAAATCCAAACTCTTAATAGAGAACCAGATATCACAGCTCCATGTATAATGGAAGCTCCCATTGAACCCCGTAGGAGTCAAAGAACTAGAATAGAGAAGAGTTTTGGAGATGACTACATAGACTCACAACGCATCATTTTTCATCTGGTAGAAGCAGATAGAGAAAATGTTATAAGACAAATACCTATAGTAATGACTATAGAAGATGATTATAAAATATATAAGGAAGTTGTATCCTCTAGAGACTCAACTTTTTGGAAAGAAGCTATAAATGATGAAATAGAATCCATACTATCAAATCAAATATGGAAACTAGTAAACTTACCTCCAAGTTCTAGACCCATAGGTTGTAAGTGGGTATTTAGGAAGAAATACCACACTGATGAGACTATCCAAACCTTTAAAGCTCGATTAGTAGCTAAGGGTTTTAGATAAAAAGAAGGTATAGACTACTTTGACACATACTCACCTGTAGCTAGGATAACATCCATTAGGATATTATTTGCGCTAACTTCCATACATCATTTTCACATCCACCAAATGAATGTAAAGACTGCTTTCCTGAATGGTGACCTCAATGAGGAGGTATACATGGAACAACTTGAAGGTTTCGTTCTACTAGAAAATGAAAACAAAGTATGTAGATTAGTCAAATCGTTATATGGATTAAAACAAGCACCTAAACAGTGGCATGAGAAGTTTGATTCCAAAATACTATCTCATGGTTTCATGCATAATGTAGCTGAAAAATGCATATATTCTAAAGTAAATGGTAGTTATATTGTTATTATCTGTCCGTATGTTGATGACATGTTAATAATAAGTAATAAAATGGAAGGTGTGATTGAAACAAAGAGATTTTTTTCTTTCGTATTTAAAATGAAGGATCTTGGACAAGTTGATACCATCTTAGGTATCAAAGTTAAAAAATATTGTGCGGGTTATACTTTATGTCAATCTCATTATATTGAGAAGATACTAAACAAGTTTAACCATCTAAATATAAAGGAAGCAAAAACCCCATTTGATCCAAGTATCAAACTAAAAGAAAATACTGGAAGAACTGTTCCACAATTAGAATATGCGAGTGCTTTAGGAAGTCTTATGTATGCTATGCAATGCACTAGACCTGATATCACATATGCTGTGAGTAAACTTAGTAGGTTTACTAGTAACCCCATTACGGAACACTGGAATGCAATCAGTAGAGTCCTTGGTTACTTAAAAGCAATCAAAGACTTATGACTATTTTATTCAGAGTTTTCTGCCGTATTAGAAGGATATACCGATGCGAGCTGGATATCGAGTGCAGGGGACAACAAGTCTACTGCATGGTGGGTATTCACCCTAGGAGGTGCTGCTGTATCTTGGAGATTCAAGAAAAGATTTGCATAATGCACTCGACCATGGAGTCTGAGTTTATAACCCTAGCTGCAACAGGCAAAGAGGCTGAGTGGCTAAGGGATCTTCTATTAGAAATTCCTTTTTGTGTAAAGCCTATATCGGCTGTATCACTACATTGTGATAGTGAAGCCACATTAGCTAGAGCCTATAGCGGCACTTATAATGGTAAATCTATACATATCAGTCTTCGACATGATTATGTCAGACAATTGATTCAAGATGGAATCATTGCTATTTTCTATGTGAAATCAAGCAATAACCTGGCAGATCCTTTCACTAAACCTCTATCGAGAGAGGTAGTAAATGCTACATCTAAAGGGATGGGGTTAAAACTCTTCAACCAAAGTTCCACCAGTGATGGTAACCCAACCTAAAGTAAAAAAATCTCTAATCTTGGGTTTAATGGGTAAGAACAAGTCACTGACATGTGAAAATTTTTCAGTACTAAATTATATAACCTCATCCATAATACATAAGTGCTGAGCGTTACGAAAGAGGGTTGAGTCTTAGAACTCTTAATGAAATTCAGTCTTTAGGACAAGTGTCTTATAGTAACGGAGATACTGGAAGGATTTCACCTATATGAACGTAGAGATGGTGCCGTCTCTCATGAGATTTAAGAGTTTTCTCTCAGGATCGTTCACGAATTAGGATAAGCACATGACCATTAATTATGCTGAGCAAGAATGTGGGAACTCTAACAACACATAGCGAATATATGTGTGGTTTTTTCGACTCTGTTATCTAAGAAAAACTGGTTCAAAGCTGCGACTACCAGTCATTTCGATAGAGTTTTGAGATACTTACACTAAGGGAAGATTAAAATCGAAAGATATCTTTCTTTATGCATATAAGTTGATTATTCTGGCAGAAATGTTTAACTGAAAAATATTTTTTTAAAATCAAGTGGAGGATTGTTGCAAAAAATATTAATTTTTATAAAATATATTTTAATAATAAAATAATATAATATATAAAAGTTGTTTGAAAAAATACTTTTTGTGGGTTTTTGGGAATAGTCCCACATTGGAAAAAGAGGAGAAAAAAAAGTGCTTTATATGAAAAGTGTGGAGTATTATAATACTTACACACATGGTCCAAAGGAGATTGAAACTTGCGTGTTCAAGTGTATAGCATTGGAACACCGCGCACGCGCACACGCTCGCGCTTCAGGCTCGGGCTCGGCTCGGTCTCGGACTCGGACTCGATGCGAGGGCGTGGGCATGTGAGGCAGTGTGGCTGTAGAGGCGCTAGTGGCGCACTTTGCACTTCGCACGTGGGCATCGTGTCGCAGAGGGTCGCTCCTTTCGCGAACTGGAGCGAGACGGGTGTGAGTCACGGTGCGACAAAGAGGCTAAGGCAGATAGGTGGCTGGATGAAAACTAGAGGACTGAATGAAAGTCCCTCTAATTATATAGTGGTTGAAAATATAGCTGTTGCACAAAAGTGTAATAGCTATAACTTTTATTGAAGAAACTGTTGCCAACAGGTAGAAAAACGGTTAGCCCAATAGCTATAAAATGGCTAGCCAGTTCTCTCACAACAGCCATAAAATGGCTAGTATCCAACAACCATAAAATGGCTAGTTTCTAACAGCCATATTCCAACAGCCATAAAATGGCTAGTGGAATTTATGTCCCTGGACCATAACTCATAGCCATCTTAAGCCTATAAAAAGAGGCCCTGGATGGGTTTCCAATCCATCTCACAGCACTCCAGCAATCTCAACACGAATTACAGTTTCTCTCCTACAGACCAAAACATCAGCAGTAAAATAAGTGAATCAGAACCGTTGCTTGAAGAATTGACCAAAGGTGTGGTCTAAGAACGGTTCAACTGAACCAAGGGGCAGAAGAATCTGACCAGTGCAGTGGTCTCAAATCATAAAATTTTCTCTTCTTTTTCTTTGGGATTTTCCTTTTTTCCTTTTGTTGTAATTCTGCCAGATAGTGTGTATAAGAGTTCCATTTGGTGGGCCTTCGTGTTTGCTGAACGCAGACCCACACCAGGCTCGTCGTATCATAAAAGCAATTTGTCTGTAACCTATCAGCATACTCAGTTCACCTGAGTAGGGGTAAATTACGCTTTAAGGATAGCGTTTTCAAACGTGCTTCAGCCTGTCCTTATTTCTAATTATTTTTGATTCCCATATTATATAGAAATTACATTAATCTGTATAAATTTCCCAACACACACTAACCCGACTCGGCCTGGTTTCTCATGGTTGAGTCGGTGCAAGGTGCATTGAGTTCACTCGGCCACCTCTCTCCTTCACACTCTCTCCCTTTCTTTTCTTTCTCTCCTGCCCCTTTCACTCTTGATGGCGAGAATCCTAAGGCTATAGGTCCCTTTATATAAAGGGAGAAAGAGAGAGTAGCAACGACTAGGAAATGCCCCCACTGTGCATGGTTGAGATTGGATATCTCCCTTGCATGGGGCCCATCCATTTGTTTATATGGAAAGTTGACCCCAAGGCCCACCAGAAAATCACTTTCTCTTGTTTAGTAGGGCCCATCTCATGGTGGGGGTTCGGCCTTATCAATGGAGAAGATGAGAGGGTCAACAATGGCAACTTTCAATCTAGGATACATGCTTGATATCTGATCCGTTTGAACGGACCAAATGAAGTCTTTGATGAGTGTGGGGCCCACTTCTTGGGCTCTAGTTTGGGAGAATCCCACGAGATCTTCAAGCTCTCACCATTCTTACTCGTGAGATGGGGTATTTCTCCCCAAAACTTCTCGTGGCTTAACAGGGGATGGTCGGGATCTCTCCACGTGGCCAGGGGATGGCCGAGATTGCACTAGCACTGGCTTTCCTGGAGAGGAAAGTCTCCTCTCTGCTTCTTCATATGCAGGCCATTGCTTGGCCGATTCTGGAAAGGAGAGAGCATTGCTTTCTCAGGTGATAGACGGATGAGATGGCTAGACCGGGATGATCATGGGCCATTCATGCGGTCCCAAATGGGTCCCATCTTGTAGATATATGCCACGTGCAACGTATTGGACGACTGCAACCCATCTCCTGCATCCATTTACAAGGGCTCAAAAGCCTATATCATTTTGTAAAGTGGACCCACATGGATAAAATGGATGGCTTGGATCACTCGGAAAGTGGCTTGGGTGGACCACTTTGGGGCTCGAAGATCATCAGTTTAAATTTTAAATGTGCAAGAAGAGGCCCTTCCTTCTTTTCTCGTTTTAGTTCGGTCAAAGTCGTTTTGAACGATCCAGCTGTTCTAGTGCATGTCGTGCATGCATGCATAGGGTGCACAAGCACGCTGGTTTGGGGCTCACTACGACCTTGACACTTAATCCATACCGTCCAATCGTCTCGTGGGCTAGGCATAAGGGTCCCGACCCAGTTTTGGGCTGGGCCGAGGCTTAAGTGGGCCATATTGTACATCTACATCCTTTGTTTGGCCATCATACCTAGATCCTAAGGTCGGATTGATTTGAAATTGGGTTCCAACGATTAATATAAGGTCCTGGTCATGATGAAGGCTTGATTTGTCACTAAGTAACTCTCAAGTGTTGCTGACAGTGTGTTGTACCAGTATCCATCGACATAATGATTTTAATTTAGAGTGTATGGATAACCTCACCTTCTTGACCGTTGTAGGGCGTGTTCTGGCTCCTCGAGACCTTGATGGATGGCCTTAACGTCGACCGTAATTCCCATCTTGTATATGTTGAGTTCAAGCTATTTGGTTAATCCATTTTAATCTTGGTTGATGTAGGTTTAAAAGGTAACACGCGTGTACCAGAGGGACGGGGTGTTACCCAACCCACCAATGTGTCCGAGATCCGCATTTTTCTTAGTTTAGTAAGATATTATTGACGATTTATCGAAGGATTCTCCCGTATTGCAGCATCACTGACCAAGTTGACTTGGAAGAGCGTAGAGTTTGTGTGGAGTGATGCCTGTGAGCGAGCATTTGTGGAGTTGAAGGACTACCTCACATCTGCTCCTGTCCTCACTCTTTCCTCTAAGAGTAAAGGCTTTATTGTATTCATTGATGCTTCACATGTTAGTTTGGGTGTTGTCCTGATGCAGCATGGGAAGCTGGTAGCTTATATGTCTCGCCAGCTCAAGGTGCATGAGCTAAACTACCCCACGCATGATTTAGAGCTGATAGCAGTTGTCTTCGCATTGAAGGTATGGAGGCATTATCTTTATGAGGTTAAGTTCGAGCTTTTCTCCTAACATTAGAGCTTGAAGTATCTATTCTCTTAGTTCGAGTTGAACATGAGACAGTGACGTTGGATGGATCTCCTGAAAGACTATGATTTTGATCTTTAGTACCACCTGGGCAAGGCAAACGTGGTGGAGGATGCCCTTAGCAGTCAGCTACGAGCCCTGGTGGTGCACATGATGATTCAGAAATGGAAGATACTTGAGGACGTGTTAGCGTTCGACTTCGAGATTGGCTTACAGTCTTCTATTGTGCAATTATCGAGCCTGTCGATTCAACCATCTCTTGTAGCAAGGGTGATTGAGGCTCGGCAGACAGATGAGTCATTGCAGAGTTATCAGGCAGAGGCAGCATCTGAGAGTAAGTCAAATTGGCAGATTGGTTCTAATGGACTTCACTTTAGAGGTCGGTTATGTGTCCCGGATGTTTTAGAGTTGCACAGAGACCTTATGATGAGGCACATTAATCACGGTTTTCTATCCACCTTAGCTCGACGAAGATGTATCATGATATGAGGAGGCAGTATTTTTGGCAGGGATAAAGTGCCAAATAACTAGTTTTGTGGCCGAGTGTGAAACTTGTCAGCGTGTTAAGGCCGATCATCAGAGACCTGCAGGTCCATTTCAGACGTTGAGCGTCCCGACGTGGAAGTGGGAGCACGTATTCACAAATTTCATTATGGGCTTGTCAAGGATTCAACGCGGTCATGACGCCATCTGACTTATCGTGAATCGCCTGACGAAGTTGGCACATTTTCTTGCGATTCGTGTGACTTGGCCTTTTGAACGGCTTGCCAAGATGTTTGGTGATGAGATCATGAGACTGCATAGTGTTCTTATTTCGATCATTTCTGACCGAGACCCGAGGTTCACGTCTCAGTTTTGAAGGAGCTTCCAGAAGGTTACGGGGTCTGCATTGCAGTTCAGTATCGCGTATCATCCGCAGATTGATGAGAAGACCGAGAGGGTCAATCAAAATTTTGAGGATATGCTTCGTGCTTGCGTGATTGACTTCTCAGGTAGTTGGGATGATCATTTGCGCCTGGTTGAGTTTGCGTATAATAACAACTATCGAGCGACTATTGGTATGGCTACCTTCAAGGCCTTCTATGGTAGGTAGTGTAGATCCCCCAGTTGTTGGGCTGAGGTTGGAGATCATCGTCTCCTAAGCCCCGAGCTTGTGCAGTAGACGTCAGAGATTATTGATATCATTAGGCAGGATGCACACAACTCAGGGTTGGTAAAAGAGTTTTGCTGATCGTCGGTGTCGTCCCTTAGAGTTCGCTGTTGGGGACAGAGTGTATCTCAAGGTCTCGTCCATGAAGGGCGTAGTTTGATTTGGAGTGAAGGGCAAGCTTGTCCCGAGGTTTATTGGACCTTTCGAGATCACTAGGGGCATTAGCGTCGTGGCCTATAGGCTCGCCTTAACTTCTAAGTTGTCTGACATCCATAACGTTTTTCATATTTTGATGTTGAGAAAGTGTGGGTTAGGCACTGTTCCCTTGATTAATTGGCAGCCTCTTGAGGTCCATGAGGATGCTTCTTACATTGAGCAGCCAATTCGTATCCTTGATCGGAAGGAGCAGGTCCTCCAGACTAAGGTCATTCCTTTGGTGAAGGTTCAGTAGGGTTATCATTCTATTGAGGAGGTGTCACGCCCCAAACTCAGAAACTGAGCTTACAAAATTTTCGTTCCCCAAATCCAGTGCCGACAGCCTCCATAGTACCCTATTCTCGGCTCCCATCGACCATACGCTAGATTTCGATCTTGAGATCTTATAAGGAGGATTTTCTAGCATACATTTATCTCATAATAAACATAACCACAGGTTTACCCAAATCACAAAGGCAACATCATCTTCACATATCCACTCATATAAACGGTTGAATACAATGCTGAAGTGAAAATATATATATCGAAATCAAAGCTCCAGAAGACGACTGCACGATCCAAGCTCAACGCTGTTGTGACCTAACGCCACCTGCATGCATCTATTGTGGGTAAGCTTATAAAAAGCTTAGGGGGTGGTGAAATTGTGTGCGTAAGATAAGTGTCAAGTATTCAATACAATGCCATAATCATACAATATCAGAAATACTTCAAGATCATGAATCATATGATATCAGAGTACGCAATGTAGATCATAATGAGCCAAATATCATATACTGAGGATGCAATGCAATATGTAAATCATGCTAAGTCCGTCTAGGCCATATAAGTGCAGAAACATAGCATCTTAAATGCTATATGTCGTGGATGTAATGTAATATGCGATGCGAATGAAATAACCAAGCTAGAGTGTGAGGACGGGATGATAGTACGCAGTATCGCAGGCTATGGGGTCCATTACAACGGACTTCTATCCAAATCAGTTGTAATGCCCTGAAAATCGGGGGTCAAAAAGAAGCTCAGCTCCCGAGTTCCAACGCATCACTTATGCAACATAGATAATGATGATTGAATGTTGTTCCTATTAGTGCATTAAACATGAATGAGATTATACTAAAATAACATATCATACTCCAGAGACAGTTAAATTTTGCAAGCGGAAGACTGATAGATATATAAAATGTATAAATTGTTGTGAGTCTCCAGAGTGTGAACATGTTACCAGGTTAAATATATACATGTAGACTCTAAAAATGAACAAAAAGAATATACATGGGTGTTCCAAAAGTATAAAATAACAAACGTAATAGAGTCTAATTAGCATCCCTGTAACCCCGTCGATTAGAACATGGTCTATATAGACTCGCCTGATAACTGCATATAAGAGAAACCCTCCTCATCATCATAAAAGTTCTGCTCCGCTTCGCAAGCATCGCCGTCCTCTGAAACTAAAACAAGGTCTGGTTGGTGTTTAAAATATCATCCCGTAATGTGAGAGTGAGTGATCAACTCAGTGGAATAATAAAGCAAAGGTTAACATGTTATCAATTCAGTCAAGTAATAATGATAACGCAATACAATAATTAGGAACTAAGTACTCTTGTTAATGCAAGAATGATATGAAATAATGATGCATGCCCTCGCCTGCACTCCCTCAGCGACTTCACCTCACAATCGCGGCATGCAACCCTTCCTCAGTGCTTGACCTGCTACGCCAAAGGCACACGTAATGTGGTGTATGTACGTGATTAGTTAGGTTCTTACTTAGGTTTATTCATACAGCAGGATTGGGAAGCTAAGGTACCACCCTTTATATCATTTACCCAACATTGATCCATCTAGGGTTGTCAATCCTAGTTAATCACATACGTTAGGCAAGTTCAGGTCACTACCACCAACGCCCTACCAACTGGCAGTTTATTTTTGAAGGCTCGTCACCGACCTGACTGGGGATCACAGCCGGGCTGCACCGAGGTAGGCCTGTTTCATACTCGAGGTCACTCCACTAACGCCTTACCAACTGACAGTCTATTTTCGAAGGCTCATCATCGACCAGACTGGGGACCACAGCCAGGCTACGTGAATGTAGGCCGAGTTTATACTCTAGTTGCTACGAAAAGGTTCGTCGCCTCAGCGCAGTCTTATAGTATGCTCGAGGGCACTACAAAGGACTTGTCACCTAATCAGTGTAGGCCGACACATCAAATACAGTGTCCCATACCACTGTATTCAGCTAACGAGTTTGAGTTACTCACTGGTCACTACGGGGAGGCTTGTCACCCCAGCGTATGTCGACAGCTTGACCACAGTATCCCATATAACCATGTCCAGCTCATGAGTCTTAGCGGATTGAGGTACCAAGGTTAAACGAGTTTTCACTGGTGAGTTTGGTACTTTAGATTTAAGAAGTAGCGACCATACATGGTAAACACACAGTAAGATAATCGGTTTATTGGACAAGTTTGACTGGTACAAGCGTATGCTGAATTAATCAACATGGAGCACTAACCACTGTTGATAATCATCGTGTGACTCGGATTCACCGAACGCAACAAAGGTGATGAGACTAGCTCAGCCATTCAAACAGAAATTGTTACCGATTGCCTGGACTACGTCGCAGTCCCAATCACAGTCAAATGCAATAGGCATTTATATGCACTAGTCAAGATAGCATGTAGTAGCCAATTCAGATATAAATCTCATTTAAGCATTTTAACAAACACATAGAGTACATGTTAACAGACATTGACATTTCACCCATATATCACGTAGCAACAAGGTAGATTACATGAAGGAAACTGTACTTATAAATAAGCTAATCGAGAATCCTATCTCAATACCCTCATTAAACACATTTCATCAGGCATTTTCTCATTCAAGCATTTTATCAAACACTTAGAATACACATATTAACATACATGTAATAAAATAGTTATAACATGTATCATGGCAAATCCTTTCATATAGGAGTTACCACATGCACAAAAATCATGTATTTATGATCAATAATCATGGCAAGCACAAATCCATATTCCATATTCATTCAAATATTTCAACAAACACATGAGATGCATTATAAATGAACATAGCCTATATATATACGTAACATACGGAAAACCTCGAATCTAAGCACATGTGGTAGCAATCAAGTCAGTCATAAATCATTATTGATATTGAAGGCCTTGAAAACCATAACCTAAGCATCTATAGTCCGCACCTTTCGCCGATAAACCCATACCGAGCTCAGTTTGAACACTACGTCTTGGGCTACGGCATAACGACAACCTATAGGATGAAATCGGTTAGCTATTTCACCATTTACTCTATTTGAATCCCTAAGACAGATTAGGGTTAGGATTTTTTACCCAAGAATGGAATCAGAAATGTCAGAATAGCGATACAGAAGCAGTAGTTAAGCACGTGGAATGACAAAGAAGAATCCCATGAACTCTCTCTTGCTTTCACTCTCTCTTTCCTTCTCTCTTTGCTCTCTTCTCTCTCCTAAGATTGTAAATTCATATGCAATGAGAGAGAGAGAGGGTTTAAGCCCTTTATATAGGCCCGAAACTGATGGGAATGGCCCTAGGGCCATGGTATACTTAGGTTATAGCCAAATGTTGGCTATTTCGGGCCAATGAAGCACATCTGGAGGCCTATTTTCTACATGCAATAGGACTTAAGCTCCCTGACATTGGATCCAGGTCAGGTTAATATCTCAGCCCGATCGGATTAGTTGATCGGCCGCGAGGGACTAGTTTCAGTTCAACGGTCACCGGTACTCGATCAGGGACACAAGTACTTTGACATGTGTTGTAAATTTTTCTTGATCCAAGGGTGTAATTGGGTCAAAATATAACGGTATGAATCCTTAGATTTGGCCTACAAGTGAACCAACTCAATTCACTTAAGTTTCAGTTCATTTCATAAAGATATTCACGTTTCTCACACACTTCACTCCGGGCTCTAGTTGTGCGTTTCTGGATACCTTTAGGACTTAATTTTTGAGATGGTTATCAAGTCCAGCAAGGCGATCATAACTGTATAGTTTCGGGGTAATCGGACTTTCGACGTACGGCCTGAGTCCGATATAAAATTTCAACGTGCTCCTGAGAGCAACAGGGTTTTAAGATTGATCTTAGGTTTTTAGATAATGTAGCGTCAACGGTTCTACTAGTTTTGGATCTTACAGATCGTATTTAAAGTGGTTAATGTTAATTTTATAGGTAATCCAGTTTAACACTTAGTTAATTCACGTCTAATTTTTAAAGGATTTGGTCCTTAGTGATTTCTGCTTAAGGTGGTACTCGGGTCTTTGTACGAATTTTTTTGGGATGTTACATCAGTCCATGCCTAAATTTGGATAATCAGACTCAATGTGGTAGACTCCTGATCTCAGGTTAGTTGCGTGCCCCAATTGAAATCTTGACCATTTGTCAAGGTACACGTAATAAATAGTTGCGTACCACTAGCCCGAGTGAATAGTGAATCAATGAATAAATGAGTATGCAACTCCTACTTATTAAGTCCACATATCAGTATTATACATCTCTGGGATCATAATCAGAGTTTATTACACTCTACGTTAGCTGTTGCCTCTATCCGAACGCACAAATGGGTAAGTGGAAGAGACCTCACTATCCGCTTACCAATATCGGACTCAGCTCGTCGATAGCGAACCTATTCCTCAAGCTGGTCAAACTCAACCTAGATATTATCCTCTCACTCAGGCAGGTAAGGTCACACTCCCTCCCAACCAACCAGACATAGTGGGAGAAATGACCTACTGGTATACGGCCCTCATGCGCTCATATATATCTACTCGGTCTCGACGTTGGGGTATCTCCTGGCATGGAGGTTTAAGGATTTTCACCCAGAGATATCTATGGCGCCCATATGCTAGAACCAAACATTTTTAATATCCCATCTGACCCTCTACGATATGCCTGTGGAGGCTACGACCCTGATATCGCTAGGGCGTATAGTAGTCATATTACAAAATGTATGATGCACGAGTCATACAATCTAGTCATACATCAATCCTGCGCATACAGTGTGCTTATGTGGGATGACTCCGCCTATCAGGGAGTCTTATAAAAACCTATCCAATGACATATATAATGGTCAACCACATCTCATAACAAACATGCAGATGATGCGTATGACATGTATCATGATGTTATGCTGTCACATACTAATAATCGGTACCGACAACTGGTACATATAATCGACGTCGATAATTGGCTTCAATAATCAGCCTATACAATTAGTTTTGACAATCAGAATCAGCCTCGACAATCGGAATCGACCTCGATAATCAGAATTGGCCTCGAGAATCGGCCTTAACAATCGAAATCGGCTCGGCATCGACAATCATAATCGGCCTCGATAATTAAAATTGGCCTCGACAATTGGAATCGGCCTCGAGAATCGGAATCGACATCGACAATCGAAATCAGCCTCGACAATTGGAATCGACCTTGACAATCGAAATTGAAATCGACAATCGGAATCAGCCTCGACAATTATTCTCGATAATCGGAATCGACCTCGACACTCGGCCTCGAAAATTAGAATTGGCCTCGACAATTATCCTCGACAATCGACCTCGAGAATCGGAATCGACATTGAGAATCAGAATCGGCTTCGATAATTGAAATTGGCCTACAATCGACCTAATAAAGGGTCTAAGGGAAGGTCACAATGTGAAAATTTAATCAACATTACTCCCAAGAAGTGACCCACATATAGCCAAACGTATAGGAGGCCCATGGCCTCACACATGGGCCTAATATATATCACTATGGGCCTCACTCAAGGGCCGCATATATATCATAATGGCCATAATTACATCACATTGGGCCTCGTATACATTAAGTGGGATGCATCAATGGGCCACACCAATGGGCCTCATAAACATCAAGTGGGCCATATACATGGGCCACACCAACGGGCCTCGTATACATTAAGTGGGTTGCACCAATAGGCCTCACATACATCAAGTGGGCCGCACCAATAGGCCTCACATACATCAAGTGGGCCGCATCAATAGGCTGCACCAATGGGCCTCATATACATCAAGTGGGCCGCACTAATGGGCCACAGGTGAGAACTTATATTACACCAAAAATCATTTCAATAGTTGCAGGTGTAACAGGTGTATCACTGTGCACTATATTCTATGGGGCACATGGCTCACTAATGATGATTAGCACTGTCCAAACATTGTCTATGTTAATCAACACTGTCTAAACATTGTCCATATATATCAACACTGTCCAAACATTGTCCATGTAAATCAGCACTCTCCAAACATTGGACATGTAAATCAGCACTATCCAAACATTGTCCAGCACCGTGTGTGGTTGAAATAAATACATCATGGTGGTCCCATGCTGGAAAAACAGGTGAACGGCTGATTATATATATATATATATATATATATATATATATATATATATATATATATATATATATATATATATATATATATATATATATATATATATATATATAATGCTAGAGTCCCACATACGTGGCCCACCAGGGATTTAGTTCTATCTCACGTCTAAATGGATGGTGAAGAGAATACATATATCAAGGTGGACCCCACACACGTCACCCACCAGAGATTTGAATCTGCTTCGTTTCAATCTCAACCCTTAGGACGAGCTCACCAAATGGATGGACAGTTTGGATGTAACATAAACATCATGGGTGGGGTCCCACCTGTCCAGATTGCTGGATGGTGTGGATGAGACCCATACATCTTAGTGGTGTCGCACACCATTTACTGATGTAAATACATCAGCTACATAGCTGGCGTGAGGCCACGTCCAGTTGAATGGACGATATGGATAAACACATATATCATGTGGGTCCTACACAGATGGACGACATAGATAAAACACTTACATTATGGTGGGGTTCACCTTCAAATGGACAGACGGTGTGGATTCTAAAACATAAACATCACAGAGGGTCCCACATGATCTGGATGAACGATGTGGATACCATACCTTCAGCAAGGTGGTTTTCCACCATCTAGACAGTGGATGGTGTGCTCCACCAGAGATTGCATCTGCCTCATCCAGTTAGATGAACAGTTTGGAATATAACACATTCCTCATGTGGGTCCACTGTCCACGGACGGTGAGGATGGCATAAACATCAAGGTGGGTCCGTGTGGTTAGATGGTATGGATATAAAGCATCATGGAGGGCCATACACACACACACACACACACACACACACACACACACACACACACACCAGGTGGGCCACACACCTCATTGTCAACATTTAAAAAAAAAAAAATGAAAGAAAGAGAGAGAAGGATAGAGGAAGAAATGTGTGAAGGGGAGAGACCCCGCTACTATGGGCCCTCTTTATATAATGCATACATCAAGATGGGTCCCACCATATGTGGGCCCTCAAATCATTAAAATCGAGATGATGAACACCCACCTTTCCTTCTTCTTCCTCCTTAGTGCTCCAACGCTCCTAAGAAGCTCCTTCAATGGTAGAGATAATAATCTAAGAGTTGGATTAAGTGGTAGGAAGGTGGGCCACACCTATCTTTCTCCTCTCCCTTGGACGTTCTCTCTCATGGGTGTTACTTGAGAGATCGATTTAAGAAAGAGAGAGAGAGAGAGAGAGAGAGAGAGAGAGAGAGAGAGAGAGAGAGAGAGAGAGAGATGATGTTGTAAGAGAGAGAGGGATGGGTGTGAGTGATGGAGTGAAGAGGAGTGATGGGTGAGTGATAAGTATGTACTTGAAATGTATGGGTGGAGAGAGAGAAAAAGTTAACTTTAGGGGTTGCTTTTGGGGACGAGACATGTACTTGATTGATGGGATTGATGAGACATGTTTTCTTGGGTTTAACATATGCGCGATGTTTTCTTCGAACTGAACGAGGGCTCACATCTCTTGGCCCGGGTATCACATTGGTGTAAGAGACGCGACATCGGAACTATGATGAAGGTATGGTCGCAAGGGTGCAAGTCTCGGGTTGAGCCAACTCAGATTATTAGGGTACGACTCAGGGATGAATGCAAATGCTATCTACGTATCGTGGGTTGTCGAAATTCAACTGGGAGGACCGTGAAAGCCTATATAACGGTATGGTCTAGGATACGAGCCTCACAAGAGGCGTCTTGAGAGTGCGAGGTTAAGATTAGAGAGCGTCATCCCCATTTTTTATGGATTGATTGTGCTTGTATTATGCTTTGTATTGCATTGATTGTTATATGTTATGATGTTTTCTCTTCTTTCTTTGTTTTGTTCTGCGTGATGGTAAATTTTGAGGATGAGATTTTTATTGAGAGAGGAGAGCTGTCAGGCCCATGTCCTAGTGACTATACCGTTCCATAGGATCCTGCGATCCTCCCGGTCGAATTTCAGCAACCCGCGACCCAAAGATTATATTTACGCACGACCCTAAGTCACATCCTATAAACCCGAGTTGACTCAACCCGAGAGTTGTGCCATTACGACTGCACCATCGCCGCGGTTTCAACGCCATATATCATGCGCCAATTTGATACTTAGATCATAAGATGTGGACCACGTGTTGCGGGACCCACCTATCCAGATTACACATTTCCCTAGCAACCATCATCATGAGGATAATATCACCCTAGCTATAGCCCTAGGCATGCTCTTACAACTCATAATGACTCTAGCCCCATGCTTGCTTGTAATTATACTTTTCTCTTTCCCAAACTCATAATTACCTTCTAAGACAATCATTTCTCTCCTACAATTTCCTCTTTCCCTCTCTTTCTTCCTCATTTCCTCCAATGTTGCAAGAGAGAGAGAGCTCTCCATTTTCAGCCCTTTGCAAGCTCTCCACCCCCAAATCTAACGCTCCAAAATCAATCCCAACCATTGAATCTTGTCCTCTTGGAGTAGTATAGTGGTGGAAGGAGGTCTAGATCTAAGGTGGGTGCTCTCTAAAACTAGATTTCATCATCTCCTTTAGATTTCTTTCTTGCATTTGCATAGGGACTTGAAGGGCCCACCAATCCATGGTGGAGATCCTTCATGATCCCCTTGATGTGGCCTTTGATCCATCTTCTTGCATGCATGAGTCATGAAGGGTCCATTTTCCATAGACCCCATCATGATGGATTTTTCTTTAATCCATGTCTTTTAAGGGTCATCTAGACCCCTCATTTACATGGTGGGGATGTGATCCCTACCTCAATTTTTTATTTTTTTATTTTTTTGTTATGATGGGCCTATGTATGCATGAGACCCATCTTGATGTATGTATTGATGCATGTATTAGAGGGGCCCGTATTGGCGGGGCCCCTCCATCACACGTTTCTCCTTCTCTCTTTCTATCTCTCTCTTTCATTTTTATGGTTATGATGAAGTGTGTGGCCCACCTAATGTGTTCAACAAAATCTAGGTTGTCCAGATTTTTCTGAGCATCCGGTTGGTGGAACCCACCTTGTTGTCCATTGCTGGAAAGGTTTGGATGAAGGAAACCACAAATATCATCTTTATCTAAAGCTATGGTGGCCCACACGTGGGACCCACCTTGATTTCATCTAGACTGTCCGTCCAAACCAGGGACGATGGGTCCTACGCAGCTGGGTAGTTACTGGATTGATGTTAGCAAATTTTGGGGTTTGTTCAAGAGGTATGGGTTATATCCCATCCATACTGTCCGCATGCAGCAGGTGGGGCCCACCCCACACGTGTTGCATGTGTGGGATGGGACCCACCTTGATGTATGTATTCTATGTCCACTCGTCCATTGGGCAGGGCGGTGGACCCCACCTCTGATGTATGTATTATATCTATATCGTCCATCTATTTTTCCATGGATGTGGATCCACCCCACATGTGCTACACGTGTGGGGGTGGGGTCCACCTTGATATATGTATTCTATAACCGTCCATCTGTTTTAACGTGGGACAGGTGGGGCTCACTTTGAGGTATGTGTTGTATACATCGTCCATCCATGTGGGGCCAGCCATGATGTTTGGGTCTAATCCACACCGTCCAGCACTCTGGACGGTGGGACCCTCCCCATGCATGGTGTTGTATATCTAGTCTGTCCATCCCTAGACACATACCCCACCATGGTCTATTTATTTCACCCCACCGTCCATCCACGTGGCCCCCACGTGATGTACGTGTTTGATCCTAGCTATCCATCTGGTGGGGCCCAATTGGAATGTGCAGGGCCCACCTTAATGTGATGTCTTTGTGGTCCATTTGGTGAGGCCCAATGTGATGTATTTAAGGCCCATCTTGCTAGCCCACGTATATGTTGTACATGTGGCCCATTTATTTTGCTAGATTATGGGCCGCCCCATAAGGCCCATGTGATGTATTTGTGGCCCATGAGTAAGGTCCATTGTGATGAATTTGTGGCCCATTTGGTGAGGCCCATTGTGATGTTTTTGTGGCCTTAGATGAGGCCCGATGTGATGAATGAGAGGCCCAATGTGATGTATATGAGACCCGATGTAATGTATATATAGCCCATATGATGAGGCCCATTATGATGTACGAGAGGCCCATTTGGTGAGGCCCATTGTATTGTATATGAGGCCTTTGTGTGGGCCCAACGGGATGTGTATTAGGCCCTTATGTGAGGCTATGAACCCACTATATATTTGGCTCTATGTGGGCCAGTCCTTGGGAGCAATGTTGATTAAATGTCTACATTAATGGGCAATGATGGTTAAATGTCCACATCGTGACCTTTCTATAGGTCATTATTAGGCCCATTCTCATCCTTCTCTAGTGGGTTGACCCAAATCATTGGGCCCCATGATATGTGCATGATCCATCTATTCATATTGGACTAACCCAAGATATTAGGCCCTCATTGGCTGCTAGTAAGATTATTTTCTTTTATCTTGGAGTTTATCTAGGACTTTTTTGGGTCCCCTAAGGCATCTAACAAGCCATATGATAGTATGGTGAAGAAAGCCCATTCTGGATCCTTAGACTTTATAGATAGGCCACTTAGGCCCAACCTTGATTTGAGAAGAGTTCATCACCGTAAACAGAGGAATCTGTGCTATCGGATTTGGTATATCCATAGTTGAGAGCCGATCTTTATGTTATAGTTTAGATCGGTTGTCCATTTATGGACCTCACCTTGTATATAGGCAGGTTATCAATACCGATTATTAGTATGTGATAGCATAGCATCATGATACATGTCCATACACATTATCTGCATGTTTGTTATGAGATGTAGTTGACCATTGCATGTACCATTGGGCAAGTTGTTTATGGGACTCCCTAATAGGCGGAGTTGTCCCATATGAGCGTACTGTATGCGAAGGATTGATGCATGACTAGATTGTGTGACTCATGCATCTTGTGTTATATATTGTGATTACTGTACGCCCTAGCGACATCAGGGTCATAGCCTCCATAGGCATACCATGGATGGCAGGATTGAACACCGAAAATCTTCTCTTTATATGGGGTGCAATAGATGTCCATGGGTAAAGGTCCCTAAACCAGACAGTATTAGAAGACGCTCCAACGTCGAGACCGAGTGGATGCATGAGCGCATGAGGGCCGAATAGGCCACATCTCCCACTGTGTCATGGTCGGTTGGAAGGGGGTGTGACCTTACCCACCCGAGGGTAGGGACAATTGATAGACTGAGTATGACCAGCTCGTAAATGGGTCCGTTATCGACATGCCAGATAAATATTGGCTGACTATTGGTCAGGCGGATAGTGAGGTCTCTTCCGCTTGCACGGCCGTGTGTTCAGTGTAGGGCGACTGTGGTTTATAGTGTATTAGACTCCGGTGATTATCTAAAGAGAACTGTACTAATATATGATGCTCCAGGGATGAGCTGGATTGATATGTGGATTGGTATGTTTGAGCTGCATCTTGCACATGACATTGACTATATAGGCCTTGCATCGCATAGCATAGCCTTGGTGTGATCGATAGCATTCATGTCTTGCATCGCATGACCTTGGTACGACTGATTGCATTGATGAACTTATCAGTATGTTTTCGCATTACTCTGATATTACATACTTGCATTGCTACCTTGTGCACACACCTTCACCACCTTCTAAAGTTTTTATAAGCTTATGCATGATAGATGCATGTAGGTGACGCCAGAATGCAGTCATAACTGAGCAGGAGCAAGAGCGTGCAGCCAAACTTTTAGAGTTCCGATATTGTTATTGTATTTCCCTTTATACGCGTTGTACTTAAAGTTTTTAATCATAGTGGATTTTTGTGATGGAGTTCTAGTTCTTGTTCGTGGGTTATACTTATGGTTATGCTTGTCATGGAATAAATTCATGCTAAACATCTTTCTTGTGGTATCCAGGGGTATTACGGAGGCTATCGGCACCGGATTGACGATTGAGAATTTCATGAGCCTGGTTTCCGAGTTTGGAGCGTGACACCACCACCTCATTGGTCACCATGCTTTTATTCCCATTACTTAAAAACTTACAAAATTTGTTAATAGGAGTACATACACCACCAAGTATACTATCATCTCAATTTATACCTCAATTACTACACTCTGGAAGTTTTTATCGCCCGCTGGGATGTTAACCAAATTGAGAGTCAATAGCCCACAAGAAGAATCATAAGAGAAGTTGACGGGGTCTGATCCCACCAGACACTTCCTGGGCTTTGCTGATGAGTAAGCACCGAGCCTGCCACACCCTTTCACCTCCATGAAAACTGTCCCCACTGCTTCAGAGCTCCTATTCTCAAATGGCTGAAGAGAAATCCCATTTGCTTCCCCCATAAAACCTGAATCCAGTTCAGATAAGGCAGCGCAATCTCCGACTTGGTATCTCAGCCCTTGTATCGCTCCTCCAGCATTGAACATGTCCACCAATCCCAATGGTGCAAAACTAAATCCGGGCATAAAGACCTGCATTGCATAGAAAAGATGGTTGAGACCGTGCGCGAGCAGCACACATCCTTTCTTCTTCTTCTTTTTCTTTTTTTTTTTTTTTTTTTCCTGATATAAATTTGAAATTTAAAGACAAACCTTGATAGGCGAAATGGTGAAAATTTCATGTTCTAAGACTTTGAGGGACACAGGCAGGACAGCACTGTTAGGGAGGCAGACCAGATCCCTGCCCTTGTGACGGTAGATGATGCAATCCCCATTCCAATCAGGGTCAATTGATGCCTCTGATAGAAGATGGACGTCGCGGCCCCTAACAGCACATGATAAGACCTCGGCCTGGGTGTGGTGGAATACGTTCTTCTTCTCAATGCTACTCCATGCTGCACCTTGGCAGTTGTATACGCCCAGGACTCCAGTGTACTTGTTCATGTTCCATATCTTCAGCAGACTGAAACAAAAATCACCCCATTACAAATGAATAAATCCAATAGGTAATGGGTTTTGAGGAGAACCGAAAAAATGGGTGGTTGTGATTGGTACCTCACTCCATCGCGAGTTGGGTCCGCGAAGAGACAATCACGGGTGGGCCGACCAGGGAGACGGGCTCGGAGAATGGAGCCATCAGGCAAGACCAACTTCTTCAGCAGCTCAAAGTTGTGCTCCCCAGGCTTATCACTATTTTAATTAGATAAATGCAAGTGATTAAGAAGAACAGATAAGAAGTAAATATCACACACCAATTTGAATATACAGAACGGGCTGATTGCAGTTTGCTAGCAAGGGGATAGATGATCACCTGACATAAATGGGTCCTCCGCTAATTGCCCTAGCTGATGCATGGTACTCCGCAGCAGGGTGGAGGGAATGGAACATGTCCCAATCCGGTTGCATGAACTCGCCGAGGAAGATGCTGTTGTAGGCCACAGCTGTTATGTGGATTGTGTGTGACACTGGATCCCGGGGAAAGAAATCATCTGAAGCTCTCACCACTCCTGTCTGTTTCGAGCTGTTTCATTGACAAACCCGTAATACAAAAAGAATAAAAATAAATAAATTAAATTAAAAACCCAAAAAATGACATCTGAAAATGAAAAATACTTAAGGGAAGGATCTGTTTGGCAGACCAAAAAATAGGTTTATCTTCTTTTAGTTAATCATAATTATGTATTATTAGAGATCATATCTTCTTTTAGTTAATCATAATTATGTATTATTAGAGATCATATCTCTCATATGAATTAAGCCTTACCAGTAAAGGGCATCAGTGTTGTGGCTCATGCAAGCAATGCACTCGTTGTCCGGAAAATTCTTAGCGATGGACGCATCCAGCGCCTGGTGATACTGCCTTGTGAGCTGCACTCTCCCACCCAATCCAGTCCCAAGCGTCTCTAAAATGCACTGCACATCCACCTTGACACCATCCACCCCAGCCGACGCCAAGTACCCATGCAGCTCATTATAGAATCGGTACACATTCTTGGGATTCACCAGCCCCAAGCCCTGCAATGTCATTGCGTCCGTCTTCATACCTGGATCATTCTCCGCCACCCCCTGCGATATCAGAGGGTACTGCATTTTCGATCCATACTGCTCCATTCCCTGAACACCGGGCCGCACCCCACCCCAATACCCTGTGATCGCGTGCCACACGTACACATACTTGAGTCCGTACTTCTCCTTGGCAATCTTCACGATGTTTTGGATCCCAATTGAAGGATCGTTCTTGGTTTGGAACTTGTTGTTCTCTTTGATGTTTGTCATCCGTGGTAGGGGCTTATAATCAAGCTCTTTCTGTTCGGGTTGAGGATCGGTTCCCACCGACTGCCATCCATCATCAATGATCACGAATTTGGGGGGAGTCCCACCTGCTGCCAGACTCTGCAATCCGGATTCTACGCCTTCCTGAGTGACGTCTTGATAGAATGCGTCCCACGTGCACCAACCAAAGTAATCCATGATGACAGGGAGCTTCTTCTCGTGCCGCTGGCGGAATGTCTTCAGGTGTGACTTCACGGCCTCGATTGCTTCTGTGATTGCTGCGAATGGGTCAATCCCTGCGCTGATGAAGAGGGAGTGGGTGAAAGATGAGGCTTTTGTATCAGAATCACCGCTTTCGAGGCAGAGCTCAAGCTCATCTTGGGGGTTGCCTTGGAGGCAGGCCCGGAATGGGCCTTCAGTAAGAGGGAGAAAGACGGTGTAGACGATCTGGTTCTCACCATCTCTACTGCTATCGGCCAATTCGAGATAGGACCCACCTTTGGTTTCCACCAATAAGAATTGGGTTTCAAGTGGGACGTCCCGGCCTTGATCACCCATCCTCTGGGCCATCCACCATAGTTTGAATCGGAAGCATGACAGAAATCGGATGTCCCTGCGAAAATGCCCAGTAGAAAAACACTAAATTCTCTGCTTTTTTTTTTTTTCAATTGGATTGTTTATGGTAGTAACAATCGACGCAATTGTGTACAATACCTGAGAGTGCCGAGCGAAATCACGTGCCGGCTACTGTTTTCTGGAAATTGGGCCCCGACGAAAATACCTTCAACAGGGCTAGATGTCGCAGCAGAAGTGGAAATTACATTATCGGGCACGCCGGAAAGGATCATGCGGTCCTTGACAAAGAGTTTCTTCTCGGCAATTCTAACTGCCGGGGTGATCGTCATCTTCTTTTTCTTCTTCTGATTTATCTCTTCTCCTGCTAAAAGAGAATCTAGCCTACGTTCCTGCAAAACACAAACACCCCAAAATCAGATCTTTCTACTTTTCAAATAGCAAAAACCAAAAAAAAAAAAAAAAAAAAAAAGAAAAGAAAAGGAAGAAGAGGAAGATTCATTCATCAAGTTCGTTTTGCGTTGTATTGGCAGGCAATCGGAACCGTTGCTCTGCCAGCCACACTCCTACAGATGGGCCGAGGTTAAAAATCACACCGAATGGATGATCCTGGCATCTGCTGCTGGAGTTGAGAACGTTAGCCATTTTTAATTTCAACCGTCCTTTTTGAACGCCTACAATCGATGATCAGGATCATCTGATCAAATCGATCTTTTGGATTGACCCATCCACGGTAATGCCCAACAGATGGACGGTGCCCCTAATCTGATCACCGTGATGCATGTTGGACGAGTACATAACGATGTTCAGTGGAGAGTTGACAATTTTTATTCTCAACGGTACGTTCGAATGCCACGAATCCATGTCAAGAAACACCCATTCGTCATGATTCTCGAAACCGAAATGCCCATCCAACGCGGTGCCATCAGATGAATTCTTTCAAATCGTAGGACTTGTCGGCATGTACACTGGAACAACATCCAGCAATGTATAAACAGAGTTCATCGCGATGTATGAAAGTCGGACTCACATCCATCCATCTATACCTGTCTTGTCTGCGGGAGGACTCGATCAGACGTCGAGAAACTGCAATGCCTAAAACATGATCCAAAACACAGAACCCATCAACGATGGTAAAAATGCGTGATAGAAAAAAAATAAAAAAAATGAGTCCGTTTGGAAGTGAGAGAGAGATGAACAGATTGTAATGATATTGTTTACAATCCAATTCGATCGTGCATCCAAACGCGGGAAAATAATTGAGGAAAGAGAGACTGAATGGAATATACCAGAGAAAGGGGACGTTCTGGAGAGACGAGGAGAAAGACGGGAAACGGAGAAAGGGAAAGGCAGAGAAGAAAGCAAGGGAAGAAATGAGAGGAAAGGGGCATGGGGGGTGGAATTTATTGAGGTAGATCGAGGACTACAGTAGTGAAATCCAACCCCCTTCATCTTCCCTCTGCCTCTCGGCCTTGTCGTCCCCTGCAAGAGAGCGGAGTTTTTTATGCCGTGTTAGTAACGGCACCAAAACGTTCGGAGCTCCCTAATGACTGCTCATCATATCTGACGTGAGTACTTTCGAACGGAACCGTTAATTTTGACGGAGGATCAGATCGCCACGTTGGATCCACGCCCTGCCAATCCAGAACACGCTACTGGAATGGAGGCACTGCTGTGCTGGATCCACGTCGGTCCAACACTAGCGTCTCGTTTTCCATCTCCCGCATCGGTTTTCGTGTGGAAAGGAGTTGTTTTTCTGGCTGGTGTACCGCACGCCACCGACCCGGTGTGTTGTTGTCAACAATTCCTATAAATTTCATCACGAGGTATGTGTTTTATCCTAACCGTCTATGCATTCGCCGCAATGGTGACCTACGTATCTAAATAACAAGTGGACTACAGTGTAAAAAGCAGCAAGGGATTTACCGTCTACCACCGGAATTCTTCTGAGGTGACGTTAAGTTGGGATTCAACAACGTCTACCGTTGAAATTCTACGAAAGTTTTGAATCAATATGATATTCGTCTTTCCTTTTCATGCAGGTCTTTTGTGAACTTACGAACAGATCCGATGATAAATAAACATTATGATAAGTCCTATGGATGTTTTAATGGTGAGAATTATTATCTCATGATTATTTATGGTGTGGTCCACTTAGATTATTTTACCATTCATTCTTAGTCTAGTGCTTAAAAATAATCTCACCAAATGGGTTATACAAACTGGACGTGGATTGCGTCCCACCCCGCCGTCCCTAGCACCCACCGTGATGTATCTCTTTACTGCTTCTGTTCGTCCATTTTCTTATAATATTTTAAGGCATAAATTAAAAAAATAATGTGGATCCAACATTTAGATGTACCACACCATGGATAATCCATGCTTTGTGCATTTAATGCAACCAATCTTATTATTTAGTGTGGTCTATTTGTGCGAGCGTTAGATTTGTCAAATTTTTCAATGTCTTAAAATGATATTTGAAAAAAGTTGGACAGTTTAGATAAATAGAAACATTATGGTAGGCCTACCCAAGAAACTGCCTGTTTAGAGTTAGAGATGACAGGGGTAGGATGCAATCTGCGTCCATACTAACCGTTCGAAGGAGTTAAATGTTACGTTGGCCACAGTCACATATTTATTATATCCACGCTAACACGGAGCTTGAGGAGGCTTGTCTCCGCATGACACGAACACACACGAGTCAGGTTAGTCCGTCGTACATCAGCCAATCGGCTTCCCTTTTCTTTTAGGGTGAGTTAAGTTTTAATGGGTCGAAGTGCACAGAAAATGATGTAAATTTATTGCCCGTCAGTGGATTGTCTCCTATCCGATTGGAGATTGCAATGCATCGCCCGAATGGTGTGCATTTTGGATGGTTTAAGAATTTCTGAAAAGACAGATGCGATAGATGTTTGACTGTCTAAACAATTCAACCGCTGGAGTGTTTAGATGGTCTAGAATTTGATATAAGCAGTCGCTTTGTATTTAAAAGGGTGCCATTGACTAGATTAGGTAGTTCACGGGGCACCATGATATCTATGTCTCATACAATCCGTTCAATGGATACCTTTCAAAAATTTGTCCCATCCATACTCTACATATATATACTAATCTATCATATGGTAAGTATAGAAACAAAACAACAAAGAGAAATGGATCTGAAAATTACAAAATAATTAATTCATACAAAATCAGCAGGCAAGCTTTGAAGTTGTAACATTATGGTGGGGCCCAATGTGTAACCGTTGGAGTGTTTAAGGCGTATCTCAGTACGCAAACTGATTTCAAGCAATCCCCATGGGACTGTCCATGGCAAATATGGGCCGCACATTCATGGATGTGTTCCATCCATTCCGTTCATTGTGGTAACCGATAGAATTGGGAGACCCATATCAAATTAATACCAGCGGTGTCAGTTGATATCAATAGCACAAAGAAAATACAAAATCCTACACACAGACTATAATATACTAAACCATTATACAGCTATAGTCCACAAAAACCATAAACATAAGTCAAAAAAAATAATCAAAGTTACAACAATAATATTTAAAATCGAATAATAATAAGCAATGTAAAAAAAAAAAGAATCATCAGGCCCACGAGGATCGCAACGACTTTCTCGCTATTCGATCGAGTAAGATCATCAGTCGATGTCACTCTCTCCACCACTTCTTATCTCGTTTGCGTCGACTAATGGGTAGACGAAGTCGTAGCGTGCTGGATCGCGATCTCAGCAGATGCAGCGGCAACCTGAAAACACGGGGACTTTGACAGTGGTCTCGATGGCTCACATGCCTTACGAAAAAAATTATCACAGCATGCTACGACCTCCTTCCAGTTCCGAAACGCGCGGTACCTGCCGTCATTGTATCCCTCAACTTTTACTCGTGCCTCATCCCAAGTGGGATATATCCCAGGGCATCGTTTGGCAAGGACAACGTAGAACTTTTCTTTACCCATCTGCAATGGCATGCATGAATTATTTTTGTGATATATCAAAATATAAACATCCGTAATTCAAATAAGCAATACTAATCATATTTTCTGAATATCAAAATTGTATGTACGTACCCTTCTTGCATTATATAAACTGACTAATCCAATCTGAGTTAATGTGTGTAATGCAAGCTAATAAAGTAGATAAATCGAATTGTATTCAAAACATATTTAGTCATAAAAACAATAGTCATCATGGTATACATTAGACATATATACCATCACACAAAAAATCAAAATATTTTTTTTAAAAAAGAGAGTATACGGAAATAAATGCCACAACAATATAAGTCATTACATGCCACTAGAATAGAAACCAACATAATAAACCCCAATAACCACACCTTGTCAGACAGAACCATCACCTCCATCATCGAAGTGATCACAAAGTTTTTCCTTTAACCACTCCACTCAACGCTCGGGTCGAAGACTAACAAAGAATGACGCCAATAATTTGTCCTTACTCAGAATCTTACCAACATAGATAAATTCTTGGGTGGTCAGGCCTTTCACCTCCTCGAGCACATCAAGTACTTTGTTATTACGGGTAACCTGTTTGCCAAGCCCAAATTTCATCATTGACTCGACAAGGGAATTTAACGAGGCCCTGAGTACATCACATGGACGAGTCGGGCATGATCGTTTCCTTTTTACTATCCCTTCGCGAGTACCATCGGAATCAGGAGTGCGAGTGGGAGTGCCACGGGACCCATGATGTCGCATTGCAGGACTGTCCGATGGTAATGGAACGGTGGCCTGGTTGGATTACTGACCCATGGAGTCTATTACGAAATCCTCTGATATATTTATCATATCGTCTATATCGTCATCAACAGAATTCCATGCTTCATTAAGGTCTTGCTATAGACGAGAAGAAGATGCCGATGCGGCCATACTTCTGCTCCCTCGTACGTAGCGGCCCGTGGCCTGGTTGGATTCGCATATCACTCCTGTCGATTCGTTTATCGTGGAGTTTTACAACATTTGGGTGAGACTGCTAGAGGAATAAGACAGATGTAATATTGGGTAAATAATACATAGAGATGGATGATGGAAAATTTAAAACCAGTAAAATGTACCCTAATATATTGCTTACAGACTTCATTAGAGGCTGTCACAACCATCCTCTCAGAGTCCCAACCAAAGCCACTCGCTTCCAGCATGTTCTTCACTGCAGTATACTCTCGCTTGTATTATCTCAATTAATTGGACATGTTTTGTCATGTGATAATTACCTCAGTGTGCTTTGTAACTTCGTTGGTCGCAATCTAGTACGCCTCCCTCTTGAAGCCGTTATTAGCCTTACGGCCTAGTGCGACCTGTTCGAGGAATGTGTCGAACAGTATTTGGTCCATAACACTTGTCTATTTGATCTTCGGCGCTCTAGATGAAGGCTCAGCTAGAGATTTCATAGTTTTAGCATGTGGTGAACATCGGGTGGCTACCGGCGGTGTTTTTACCGGTGACTGGGTCGGTGTGGATGTTTTGTTAAAGGAGTCTATCATTTCACCTGAATATGAAGTATGTATGATTTTTTTACAAATTGCAACTATAATCATTAAAGTACTAAATATTAAGATAGACTTATATAACATAAATTCACTGGTGTTATAAGTATCCAAAAACTACCAAGTGTGTAACTCGGTGACCATAATTTACTATTTTTTGAAGTTAAATTAACCTTAAATATAGCATCACCAACCGATATATGAAAATTAAATAGAAAGTATCATCATCTACTCCTACTATTCTGTTGAGCATCTACGCATATTCTGGATGCAATGTCATCGTGCAATCGATTCCAAGCATCTTTTTCATACTGCATTACTCAAAGTAACCATCATCGCTCGTCGTTACTTGATAGCTCTTGTGACATTGGGATACCCTCCATATCGGCACCAAATATAGCAGCGAAATCACTATCCTGTGGAGACTCATTTTGGTCATGTATATAATTGTGTAGGACACAAAAAGCTATCACAATCTGGACTTGTGTTTGAAATTCGTACTGCATAACGCTCTTCAAGATGGAAAATCTACCTTTCAATAAACCGAAACATCGCTCAATTGTATTACACAATTGTGTATGTCAGTAATTAAACAGCTCCTTCATATTCGTAGGAGCTCTCCCGGTTGATATTCTTATAAGTGATACCGAACGCCCCGGTATGGAGCCATAAATCTAAGGGAATGAGCGTATCTAGCGTCGACAACATAATATTTTCCTATACATTCGAATCAACGTTATGAAAAATTGGATACAGTCATAGTTAACAATTAGATTGCCACGTTCATAACAGATATATAATACTGTTTGACATAAGCAAGAGATCATTTGATCGGGTCAATGCGTTGTGTAGCACTCTCGCATCCAAAGCAGAACCCTCCCAACCGTCCAATACATATGTAAATTTCATATCGAAAGAACAAGCTGCCAATACATTTTGGGAGAGCACCCCTTTGCGATTACGGAAGCTTGCGTGGTCAACCGCCAACACATGCGCTGGAATGTATGTACCATCAATTACACCGACGCAATCCTAAATGTGAAGAATCAACAACCATGAAGCGACCGTACATTGAAGGAAAGTGAAAAATACAAACTTAGAAAACACACCTATTGCAAATATACCCGAAAGTAAGTAGACCAACTTAGATTTGTTTGGATCTCTGATGGTGTCTTTGTGCCGGCCGGTTTAACTAAATCAGGGTACATTGATATAATTGCCTCTAGTACACAGTGAAAGTGCCGACTGACTGTCTCACCTGAACGAATAAATCTGTGACCTATGACTTGGTTATGAACATTGTGCCTCAACGCGTGAAGAAAAATAACTACTTATTCTTCAAGACTAACATGATGCATTCACGGAGTCGTGTATTCTCGTGTAGCAGTGTACATAGTTCAAAAAATGATTCTTGATTCATCCTAAGCTGATCTACACAATCTCCGTCGCTAGCCCGAATAATAGAATTGATGTACCTTGCTCGCTCATCATCCCCATGATGCACCGGTTGCTTGAACATGTACTTATGACAATATTCCCCAACAACCTGTATGCAAGCTGCCACCGCTTGAAACATAATTATACGATTCGGCGAGTCCTCATCTGAAGAATCCATCATAAACTGGTAACCTACACTATTGAGTTCCAAGACTTCTCCATACACCAAACGCAGATTATGAGGATTGCAGCAGGAAACAGAGAAAACAAAGAAAGAAATCCAAGAGAAAATTCGAAGAGATAATCAAAGGCCTTTAGGATAGGAATCCTAGTGGATTTCTAATTGCAATTGGATGTATTGAAGAGTATTTGCACAAATGTGCCCCACCCCATTAATGATTTCCTATTGGGCCTAAAATTTATGTAGGGGAGCAGCCTTTTTAGCATTCGTGCTTTGATTTGAGCCCTAAGCCCACCCCATTAAGATCACAAACTCATAGAACATTTTGCAAAACCAAGGCCTGACACTTCCCATTTTCTAAAAAGCCTTAAAAATGATGGCCATACTCATACCCATAGGAGGTTGGTGTCTGACCTGTGTTGGGAATTAGAATAGGATCTAAAACCTGACAAGACAGCAATGCAGTTGCAACAAACCAACTCTTTTTATATGTGCACTTGTTGTGCCCTGAATGCTATTTTTCTATGGGATGAATCCCAGTAGGAATTGGAGATTTGGTGTTTTTTCCTCTTCCTTTAAATTTTTTTTTTCTTTCTCTCAATGTTGGAATTTGTATATGGACAGCCAAAAAATAGTTAAAAAAAAAAAAAAAACTGTTTCGTTTGGCATGCTAGATCATCCAACCATTATATATCTGGGTTATGGCCCATCCAGTGGGGTTCAAAAGGAACCTAGATGAACTTGTACCCACACGTATGGAAATTGAATCGTATATATATATATATATATATATATATATATATATATATATATATATATATATATATATATAAAACTGTAGATTAGCTGTTAATGCTCTCTGTTTTTTTATTTTTATTTTTTATTTTTTGACCATTATTGTTCAAGGTAGGAGTACATTAAGGCAGGATCACTCCAAAATGGGCAGGCTAGGAGTATATTAACGTAGGATCACTCCAAAATGGGCAAGATTGTTAGATGGTAATGGAATGGTCATACCTGATGTTAACAAACTATAATTTTTTTTGCCACAAATTCCACAACAAACCTGTCATTATGTCCCAATTAGTGCAGCGTTAAAAAAGGTGGCCACCCGAGTATGAAAATAATATCAGATCCTATTCAACAAAAAAAGAAAAATGCAAGAAGGCTGAAATATAAATTCAATTTTCAAATGAAAAATCTATCTAATACAGACATCATACTGCATTATAATATTTGCCAATTGTATACATATTGAAGAAAGATCATATGAAAAGAAAACTGCTCT